>CCAG010023317.1:0-67851 GCA_001077435.1 Glossina morsitans morsitans
TTTTTTTTTTTTTAAAAAAATTTAAAAAAATTTTTTTTTTTTTTTTTTTGATTATTGTGCAATATAATGAGCAATGAAACTCTTCCCGCTATCTGCTTATTTCTTTCTTTGTCTCTCCTTATTTCCTTCCTTCTCTCTCCCTTTTCCTCGTTCATTTTCCCCTTTTTCTTTGTTTATATTATTGTAGGTCTTGTCCATTGTCCTTTGATCAATTCTTCGTCTGTCAGTTACTGTCCCGTTCCCTCGCACCCGCACCACGCCATCCCCCGCCTCAGCTAGGGTATGCCTTTATTTAGCCATTCATTTTTTGTTTCTTTTATTTTACCTTATCATCTAAACCTTAGTTTACCATCTATTGTTCCGTTGGGCAGGTCACTGATGTTACGGCTGTCTTATGAGGCCTTCCTTTTCTTTTTCCAAACTGTCCTGTACTCGTCCTAAGATTTTCCTTCTGCTTCTTTTCTTTGCTTTCCCCCTCGTCACCGACTCTCTACGCACCGACAAAACAATTTCTAGCCTTTCTCTACTCTGTGTTTGCAGAACTTGGACACCGTACAATTATTCCTTTTCGGTGAATGGATGTAAGATGCAAGACTTGGCTACGCTCACATTGCCGATTATTATATATTTGAAAATATAGTTGTAACTATACGGCGCACTTGGCCTTATTGAGGGAGATCTATTAACTGCTGATTATTTTCCGAGCCTTAACAAACACTTCAAATCCTTAAAAAATTTTGTTTATTAAAGAACATTCCTTTAGCCTTCGTAATCGTTTTTCATGTATTAGATTTTGGTAAGATTGATACGAGCACTTGAGTTTTTCATTTTTTTTTTTTGTTTCTTGTTTATTGATAAAGAAAACTTATTACAAACAACAATAAATTTCTTAGATAAGTTGTAAATATTTTTTTGTGTTTAACAATCAGTCAATTTACAGTACATTATGGAGAGTTTTCTGTTACTAATTTTTTTTCCTTTACAAACTTTTTTTTTATTGCATTAAGAGTTAATTATTTATGCAGGTTAGCGTAATGCATACTTCTTTGTATCATTTATTAAAAGGTTTTTGGCTTTCTTTTTTTCTTTTCCAACTGCTAATCAAAAGTTAAATAAAATGCCTTTTTTTTATTATATAAATACAAGACTATTTGCCTACAAATTCATGGGCATAATAGCCAAAGCACTATATACTTTTTTTTTTTTTTTTTTTTTTATATTCACACACTCCATCCCAATCCAAATATCAGGAATGTTACCACTCACTTTCAGCTCCCAAACCAGAATGATCGCAGAAACCAAAATCAAGAATTCTAATCGCATGATTTTTCTCTATTTCTTTTTTTTTTGCTCTCTTTGCATAGCTAGCGGCTAGCCGCTATTTGCGAAGAACCGCAAAATCATACGATGTCCCATAACGGCATGCCGTTATTGAGACATTTTTGGTAGAAACAGACCGACAGATCTCCTACCTTAACTTGTTCGCGGACGTTACAATGTTTCACAGGTTTGAGTTGAGAAATATTCCAAGTTGAAGTTTTTTTTATATTTGAAAATATATATAATATATTCATAATAACATATTATTGTGAAAGTAACGCCATCCAAGCCAGTGTCAGTAGCTTTCGTTCTTAGACCAAAACATATCAGTGTATCAAATTTGGCATTTGGAAGATTGCGTTGAACACAAAAATACTTAGCAAACACCAGGCACACAAACGGGGGACGACCAGGTATGTTAAATCGATTCAGAAAATGGCGCTTAATTAGTAGTGTTAAAAAAAATTTGATCTATGTCTAGCCCTTTTGGATGTTGGGTACAAGCGCATGTGTCCGCATGTATAGAATATAAAAAAGAAAGAAACAAGTAAAAATATCTTAGGCCGCCATTAAATACCCTATACCATTTCGCTTAATAATACATTCATTTCCGTAATAACAAACCAAAAATTTTAGCTTGCGTTCATGTAAAGACATTCTTTTCATGAAAGTCTTCATATTGGGGGGTGGCCTAAATTTCATCTAACATGATCCAGAATTCGCAAACTTAATTTAGTTGTTATCGATTTTCTTATTTTTTAGATGTTTTTGTTATAAGAAACTAAATATTAGACTTTGTCGGCATTTAAGGGATTACCTTTCATTAGAACTCTTATATATTTTCTTGCGCCCAATTTTTATGCCAACATGGGATTATACATCCATTTTTGTCATTAATTATTGAAAATTGGGCTTTCTTAGTACATCCTGTTTTCATATTTAATGACAATCCATTTGTGCGATTATGTTCAAAAAATAGGATTGCTTGATCTAACTTTAATACCGTCAATAAAGTTTAGAAATTAATTGATCAGTCAAGAGTAACATTTGCTAAATAATTTGGATAAAAAACAAAGGAAATTTCTAAATAATTTTTAATAAGAAAAACAAAATTAATAAATTTTATGTAAATTTAATTCAATTCAACAAAAAAGTAAAATAAAAATGTAAATCAGTTAATAACAAAATTAGTTGAGTTAATAAATACTTCCGCATTTTTACCACTTGAAATATGGAATATATAAAATTTAAAACAAAATCCAATACGACGTCACAATTTAAAACGATTAAAAATACAAAACACGTTGACAAGACAGACAAGGTCGTATATATCAATTGAGCCCAAGTCAGTGGCAGCTAGTTAACACTTTATTCATAGCCAAAAACCAAGTTAAACCAAGTGATGAAAATTATTTACAAGTGGAATAAGAAAACAGCGGGCAGGAAGAGGGAATGAAAAGAAACAATTAAAATGAAAGAATAATGGAAAGCGATAAAAGCAGAATTGATAATTGCACTAAATATGAAAACATTTTGATAAATAAATTACATTTAAAAAGAACGATAAAGAAACACATTCTTTTGCTTACGCAAAATGCTTAAGGGAAAATCATATTTCAGAATGTAGGTTCGAGGTATACCACTACGACATTGGAAGTAGGGCGTTTAATGATTCGTTCTATCCTCCCTTACAGGTAACAATTTTTATGAAGTTCCTTATTTACTTGACAAAATTGAATTCGTTAAGAGCTTTTTAAGTCTTTAATAAATCAAAGCCGTAGGCAACTTTGCTTAGAAAAGTTCTGAAGTGTATGTAATTACTTAACCACAAATGGATGTTTATCATTAATCTAAAACTTGCATTTATTCCATTGTTGGATGAATAATTTTACTCCAGCCAAACCTATTTTCATAACTTCGTTTTTTATACAATTTATTTAAAAGTTCCATCGCTATAATATATATATAAAAAAAAAGAAAAACAAGTCAGAAAATTATATTCGACCGTCATGAAATCTTTTATTCCCATTTTTGTTATCCTAAAAGAGACAAAAAAAGAAAACTTTAAATTTTCTTGCTCTTTAATATGGAGTGGGCGCGACTGATTTTTTCTATTCTCATTTTTGTCGCGTAGACGTGTGGGCGTGTCCTTTGAAAGGTTTAAGTCGCTCCAGTTTACGTGGTGCCGTTGCCGTGTCCCTCGACCGATTTGCCCCATGTTGATCAAGTATGTATACACTTTACAGGCCCCTGAAGCTTCCCTCCTGGCAAATGCGTTGACAAAATGAAATGAATCATTAAGATCTCTTGCATCGGTTAGCTTAAAAACAAAACAAAATTTTTAAATAACCTTTTATTAGGTCGTACCTTTCAGTCATGGAAAAAATCTTGTGCACATCTGGTCGATAAAATTTTTATCGGTTTCAAGTTCACATAAATCACTATTATTAAGTGGTTTAAAGTCTCGACGAGACTTGCTAGTTAGAAACAAGTGTTAGGGACATCTTATGTAAAGTAAATAAGAAAATTATGTTTGCCTGCAGGTAAATCTTTTATGCCCATTACTGTTACATTAAAAAGAACTAAAGAAAAAAGTGAAAGTTAAATTTCCATATTCTATAAAGTAGCGTGGATCTAGCTCGTTTTTTCCATATTTAAACCAGGACCACCCAAAAGGTATGAATCCAAACATTTGGCGTTGTTTATAAGTAACAAGGAAAAAGTCAAATTTTGTTATTTTTGAAAACAGATATGGTCTCGGGTTATGTTGTACTACAGATGTATTCTTTTATCGATTTTTCTCAATTACCATACCAATCCGCGTGTAAGAACTTCTATTCCTTGCGCACGCATGTCTATGCCTGAATTTTTGCGATAAGGCAATGAGGGACGGGCGGACATGCTTAAATTTATACCGAACAAGAATAATTATATTTTATGTGGTGTCTGAGGGGTCTATTTGGGAATCGCAAACGTTTTGACAAAATCAATATTCTCCTCATTTTTCGGTGATGAGTATAAAAATATGAACAAGTATGATGAAGTTTACAAATTAATGAATAAATTAAGACTAGTTTGTGAACAATGCTTTGGCTAAGGAAACTATTATTGGCTAGGGAATAGTACATTGCATTTAAGTTTACCTTTACTGATATGCCTTTGTACCACAAGTCCTGTGGGGTATAAAAAAAATTGTTCATCTGTCGAATAATATCGCTTTTAAATAGTTCTTAACTATCAGTACATAATTCACGCATAAAGACACAGCACGTTCAGATTAGTCTGAATCAAGTTTAAGTCAAGAACTAAAAACTATAATTTTAATTTTTAATGATTTTTTTCTCTTGTCAGCTGGATCTCCTATATTTTATAGTCCTACACCACGTGGTTACTGCAGTAATTGTTGCGAAATTAACGAAAGAGATGATATCAAGTTTATGCTTTACACTAGGTAAGAAAGTGACTTTTTTTTTTTGAGAACTTTTATTTTTATTCTACTTTTTCTCCTCTGTATAGAGATAATCCTTTTAAAACGCAATATTTATATTTGAGTGATGAGCGACGTTTACGCAAGAGTAATTTCAATTTTAATTATCCGCTGGCTATATATCTCCATGGTTTCTCAGAATCGGCCACTGGCGAGAAGCAAAGCAGTCAGGAGCTTAAAGATGGTAAGTTTACATACATACATGGCTTTATATATGTGTGTTCATATGTATAGCAATCGATTACATATAAATTGCAATAAATTCATTTATTGTGTTAATTACTGTGCAGCGTTTCTGAAAAGAGGAAATTACAACGTCATACTCATCGATTGGAGTGCTATGACTGCCGTACCGTGGTATACAAATGCTGTGGATAATATGAATGTGGTAGCTCGTTACGTAGCCAGATTTATACGTTTTCTTGTAATGCAAGGTTATCCGGTACAGCGTGTGCATCTGATAGGCTTTAGTTTGGGAGCAGAAGTTGCAGGTTTTATTGGTAAACAATTACAAGAATGGGGCATAAATTTAAAACGAATAACCGGTAAAGCCAAAATGCTATAAAATAATATAACAATGACGTAATAAATTTGAAACTCTATTTTATTAAAGGTCTTGACCCTGCTCTTCCATTATTTGACGATAACAGCTCAAATCGTCGACTTAAGCCGTCTGATGCTTATTTCGTTGATGTTATTCATACGGACGGCGGAATCTTGGGTAACCCTGAAGCTATGGGTCACGTCGATTTCTATCCTAATGGCGGTCACGCATTACAACCTGGCTGTGCACGTCAAGAGATAGCTAATAATCGTTGGCTCGGCATATTAGGTGAGTTGGTTTCGTTACAATTTCATCAGCTATGTATGTCCAATACACAGATACTTTATTAAACTTATTATGTGTTTTCGTTTAGTTGGCTGCAGTCATCAACGTGCTTGGGAATATTTTATTGAATCAATACGTTACCCGTTGGCATTTGAAGCTAACAGATGTGAGCCATCGAAGCTATTTGGCATTTGTCAACATGATGGCAATGGCAAGGCTTACATGGGGATGGGGGCAGATCGAAGGTAACGTGCGAAGTTAATCGAAATTGTAGAAGAAAATTTAAGTTTTATGGAAAAAAACCAAGAGAATTGTAAACTTTTTTGAATTTTAAGCGTGGAGTGTAGTATTGTTGTTAGGAAACCTCAAGAATTTTCTGCTCAAATATTTCAATATTTTTTTTTTTTTTGTTAGATTGGCAATACTGACATTGTTGTCAAATTTCATAACATTACCTTTCGCAGTTAATGAGGTATGCTTGTTACCTTCTACCTAAGTAAGTCAATTCTTCGATACATTTTCATTTTCTCCGAGGATTAGAAAATAGTCAGCAGTCCATGGTGACTGAAACTGAAGAATAAACCGATTTGCACAATACCGGCGAATAATTTTACGCAAACGCCCCATAGCACTTAAGTAGTATTCCTTGTTAAACATTAGGCTCAGCAGAAGAAACTTATAACGCATTATAGGTTGATAATCGTGCAAGACGTGGTCTTATTACTTTTTGGCTACAATAACAAATTTGTTGATCACGCAAAAAAAAAAAATGTTAAAGACATCTTGACCAAAAGTAAGCATTCAATTTCAATCTAAAGTTATTCCAGCATACAAAGCCTATAAAACCCAAATCCGTGCACTTGCACAGCTTGAGTATTTTACTGAGTGTATAAATCAGTTTGGTTCGCTTTTTTGTCGAATTCCATCTCGAAAAAATGACACGTTTTTTAAAAGTGGTTTCAAAAGAGTATCTTCATAAGAAGGGAAATAAAGCTTAAACAAACGATAAGTCATATTTTGGAAACCATATTAATTGGAAGAAATACTGTCTGCTGATAAAAGCGAGGAGGGTAAGACTTTCCAGGTTAGAGCCGCAAACATATCCTGAGCGGGCTTGGATAAAAAGGATCTAGTTTCATTGTATTAAAAAGTCGCAATATTGTGAAAGTTGGCGTATCACGTCTATTTTTGGTCGCAGTTGCATCAATTATTATCGGTAGCGCTCCATAGTGACGGTCTTATTTAATTAGAAAAAATCATAATAGACCACGTTCAGCTGGCTTATATGGGGTGGACTATCATCATACCACAAAGTCACGATTTCATGACTTTGTTAATGCTATCATGAATAAGAGACCACTGTAATTTCCCTTTAAAACTAAAGAGACTAACTCTCTTTGCCACTGCTGACAGCTTTAAGATTTGGGGGGAAGTTGTTCCAAAGAAACTGCGCACTATGCTACCAATGACTTTATTGATATAAAGGGAATGACTGTTTGGGGATTCCTACTCAAGCAGTTAAACCGAAGTCGCTTATAGAGGAAGTGGGGTGGATCAAACATAATAGTTTTAAATCGATATACTAGAATTCTAAATTTTCCCAACTCACTATCTATAACAAATATATATGTCATGATCCGTCCATCTATCCTTATCGGATTTTTTCATCAAATTTTATCATTATGCATCGTTGTCACAATAACCCATTATGACAGCCTAATTGAATATTTATTTAATGCTATACCATTAGCTAATTATTTCAATAGCTGTTGTTGTGCAATTAGCTGTTGTTGTTGTTGTTTCTGCTGTCATAATTATCGGGTTTCATACTTTTGGAAAGCATAATCAAAGTTGTAATTTACAAACCCTTTTAAACTCAGTCTTTTGGTGGGGAATGGAAGTGTATGCTATATCGGTTAGTCTACACATTCAACCAAACAGTTATGCTCGTTACCGATCCTTTAGAATGCAATTGATTATAAATTTATTTACAGAATTTATTAGTGTTGTAATGTATAACTCAAATTTCGAGTAGGGCTGTTTCTTCACGCCCTTGCATAACCAGCTTGATCTAAGTGTAATCAACTACTGACCGAAACTATTTGGAGAAACTAGTCTGAAGAACAGACAAAGGAGTACAAACCAATAAGGGCAAGAAGAAGTGGATCTGTTCTCTTCTGTTACACAGTTAGTTGACACGTATCACTACGCTTGAGTGGGAAAAAGTGGTAGAAACAATGAAGATATCTTTTTCGTCACCCCAGCATATTCGCTTCGAAAAGAGACAACAAAGCGTGGTTATGCTATCCGACGTCACGACTGAAAATATGTGAGTTTGAGTTAATCAGCGTTTGCCTTGAAGAACTGTTTTCACCTCATTTGCGTTTTTGTACAGGGGCAGGAGCAAGTGCATCAAACAGAAAGGTGAACTTTGTGCCTGAGTTACTGATTGAGTTGACTGAGTTACTAAGTTGCTGATAAGATGAAGAAGAAAGTAGTCGACAATGTTGAAATGATTTTGAACGATCATGGGGCAAGTTGCTTTCGCCTAAAGCATAATTCTTCGCCAGTAAACTACAACCACTCCTTATCTGTTTCTCTTTCCTTACTTCTTTCTGACCGGAGATGTGCGACTGGCATTGGGAAATGTCCAATTAATTAGTCATATTGAAAGAACAAAAAAATCTGCAAGCACCTGATGAACGGGCTAATGTCTGTTACGGACCATTATAGATCAAAATTTCAGCTCCCGAATGGCAGTTATTTTGTCAGTTTCCGCTGAACGTTGAACGTACCAATATGAACTTTAAAAAAATGAACTCTGCAATCTATAACAAGGATGAGATAGTGCAAAATCGATCGCAACGAATCTAGAGGGCTGACCAAAGGTTGATTGAAACTATTTCTTGGTATAGGCTTGATTGAAATTATTTCTTGGTGTAGGCTTGATATTATTTGTTGGTGTAGTTTAAGCTAAATTTACAAAATAATGTTAACGTATATCATTACATTCTAATTTCATATTACAAATACTCCATACCTGACGAGTGTACGAGCATATCGATAAACCGTCTTAACCGGAGAGAATTCTGAGAAAATTCTAAAACATGTGAGACGGATATTATAGACAAAGCACAGGATTTTATGGATAGATAATATTATACATAGGGGACTCTGTAACAACCATAAAACATTAGAAGAGAGTGACCGAGTTTATGTTGCGTGTTCTTTGGGAGGTAAATACTTACACTTTAGAGATTTCACAAATTTAGACAAACTTTTGCGTTACGAGGGCTAAAGTATAAGTCGTTTTCGAGTCCCATCTCAAGACAACGCATTGATCCCACGAATTCAATACACCTATCACAAGTTTTAATAAATTATTTAACATATTTAAGCTGTCGCCATTATGTCTAGGTCGGTTGAAAGGAACGGCTTTTGATTTGTTCTTGTTTATGGGGAGAGAATTATTAAACATCCAATTATTAATTCTAGCTAGGCATTCATTTATTTTAGTTTCAAAAAAATTAGAAGTCCGTTGATTCCTGCTTAAGAATATGAAAATATCGTCGACTTAGGCAAAATAAGTACTCCCGGTAGTCTTTGCCATTTTACAAAACAGGATTAACTTTACAGGATTTACTTAAACAGGATTTAGTTTACCTGTCCTAGAGAAAATATTATTGATAGATACGAATTGCTTGCATAATTGCATAAGATTGCATACACTTCTAGAAAAATTAAAAATTGTGATAAAGCTTTTCAATGAGCAATGCATAAGAGACTCTACGGAAAGCGTTCATAATTTATTAGAGCCTACACTAGTACAAAGATATGTTAAGTTTGTGCAGATATATACAACACCCAGATGGAGTTGAGATAGATCCGGACTCAGAATCACTTTCTGAGTCGAGTACGATATTTGGCACATCAACATATTTTGGCTCAAAGACGAACGTTTTGAAAATGGTGCAGATCGGACCAAATTTTTCTTTATTTATATTATATAATATGTGGCCCATTACGTTGCTTTTACTTGTTTTAAGTAACAAATAAACGATTTAATGCGTTTTTTTCCATTTCGGCATATACAATAAAAGGTCACATCTTTAATTTTTTCAAACCGAATTTTATTCATTCTCTCAAAAAAAAGTATACTTGACTCAATCTGTTCTTTTCTTTGAAAAGCTTGTGAAACTCGAATTATTTTGTTTCGTAAAAAAATTCAGAGAAAGACTTATTTAACTTAAACAAATTGATTTTTCACGAAAAATTCATTCATTTCATTTAATGTCCTTCATTTATTACATCCATGCGCAACATTTATTCTTAACCAACTTCAGCGAATGTTTACCTTAATCATATTTTTCTTTTAATATATGTTTTTTCATTTTCTTTTCTTTCTTACAGATTACGCGGCAAGTATTTTTTGGATACTAACGATGAGACACCCTATGGCCGCAATGCTTTAGGCCGTGTTCTAAAGTTATCATCAGCTGTCTTAATTGCGTTGCCTTTAAAGTACAGCAGCAATGTGACAACGACAACGACAACAGCAACTGGAGATGCAACACAAGTAACTGACACATTGATAGATGTCATATCAACAATAACAGCGGCGACGAGGCAAAGACAAAAACAACAACCGCAAGAAAGAGAGCAACGAAAGGATCTAACAGAATGGTATGATAGCCATGGCTATAATGATTACGGTGTAGCATGGAACTCTTTAGTCAGCATAAGTAAAACTCACGTAAAGATGGAAACGTGATGAAATCGAATAATGGCAACAAACAAGACAAAACAAGAAAAAAGAAAGAAAAAGGAAAAAGGAAAAAGAAGGAAAAATATTGACTAATCAAAAGCCGAATTTTGGAAGGCTTTGCATGAAATTCTTCAAATTGGAAAATTTCTTTAAGAAACGAGATGTAGATGTAGGGTGACATTATCGTGTGAGCAATCCGTATGGCGACCTAAAATGTGTATTGTACTCGACTGTAAGGCATAGTTGAGAGCATTACAAGAACTAACCTATAAAGTTTCTATTTATGCAAATAGAATATATTTAAATATAGTAACCATAAAAAGTATTAAGAATAAGAATCAAAGTAAGATCAAATAAATTATAGTGGTTTTTAATGGCATAAGAAAGTAAAAATTTAAATTCAAAACGAAAGTATTGTTTTTTGTTTAGTTTCACTAAATTACAGTTCGTGCATAAGCATAATTCAATTACTTATTGAATTCTCTTCGTTGTGAAGACATCCTCATGCAACTCATACTTGAAATAATTTTACATAAATCATTGAAATCTCGATTCATAAAATACAAAATATAAATATCCCCCACTAGCACTTATGCAAATACTTAAGTATCGCATCCATCATTTGCACTTTAAGGGACGGCGTTTATAATGACAATCCGGCAGCAAGCAGTGAAACACTGTTGAAACTTCTACACAAGCTATGAAATAATGTAAAAAACGAACATTGACGTTCATTTCCACATTTCCACGCAACACAAATTAGGGTTATATGTGCATTATGCACACATGAGCTTATTTTCTATTTGACATGCACTTTGTCGACTTGAAAAAGTATTGACATTTTGCTAACATATTAAAAAAAAAAAAAAAAACAAATTAAAATGAATGGGAAGCAATTAAGAATTAACGTAAAAAAATATATATAAAGGGCAAGGAGCATAAATAGACATTGTTGTAAACGTTTGAAGTATTGTGAGAAAAAAATATGCTACTGAGCGGCTGAATACTGGCAACAGCGAAAACAAATGCCATCATCACCTTAGCAATACTTAATGGGGCACAATTGACTTGAATGATATGCTGTTGACGAAAATACATTTTTATATCATTAGACAAAGGTACAATAATATAATGTTTTGATTAATAATCGAGAAAAACAAAAAGAAAATTTGAAAGACGTATTTGCCTAGTGGGGAATATTTGGTCGCTTCTGTGTTTTAAACGGAATTAATTATCAAAAACCATCGGCTTGTGCTGAAAAAATGACTTTTATAACATATCATTATATCTTACGACAGTTTTAGTGTAGGGATATATTAAGTATGTGCAGGTGTATGCAACAATCGGAAGGATTTGAGATAGACCCACCTTTGATTAGGTCGATAAATTCACAATCACTTTCTGAATCGAACTAAGCATATCTATCCATCAGCCCATCTTGTCTTCTTGAGTTCAACTTACATGTAGCATTTGTGAGATTCAGTTCGGCTTGCTTTGGTTCCAGGAACAAGGTTCAAGGAATGCTGTTGCAAATGGTTCATACCGGACCACTCTTTCGACGACCATATAACCACTTATTCCGAAAAGTTGCTATGTGAACAACTGTATTAAGCGATGAGGCATAGGGTGTTTAAAGATGACCTGCGATCCATTGAAGTGCCATTTGTCATTATCGTACGAGGACGGTTTCGAAGTGCTTAACTTGGTAAAGAAAACACAAAAAAGTTATGGTAAAAATAGGTTTATTCCCCATCAAAGTTTTCTTATGGCTCAGTACACTTTTCCTTAAAAATATTTTACATCTTCAATGTTGCAGACATTTAAACTTTTTAAATGAGCTACCAAGCCTACGCTGTATTTCTTCATTTTTCGTACAGTGAGTCTCATTAATAATATAATATTATATACATATAATACAATATGCATTGCGTTATCCTTTGCGTTATTTATTTATTTATTTATTTATTTATTCTACTTATACATGAAACTCAACTAAAACAAATGACAGTCGAATTCAATTGACTCTTAAAGTAAATCTTAAATTAATTATTATTAAAACTTAGTATAAGTACAATAAAACAAATAAAAAGGAAAAAAAGAAAAAAAGCATGTAACCAATTAGCATAGAGCCACACCCACAACCGGTACAGGACCACATTGCACCCCTAAGTCATCGCAAACATGTATAAGCTTGGCAACCGATAATAGTTAACAACAATTAATTTTCGAATCATAATAACTTTTGAGGGTTGAAAGATAGTTTAAGTACGACATAGGTAAATCACGTGTGTTAAGAAATGTTGCTTTAATGGACTTTAGAGAGTCCGATAATGAGAATAAGTGATAGACGCCATTTAGGTTCTTGCATGCAACTCTGAGCGGGTTGAACAGCTCATAATTAAATTTACATTGACATCTATTTTCATAGGGGGGAAGCGAGGCAATTGGATCCCAACCCAAATTCCTAAGGGCGAACAGCAAGAATTGCTTTTGAACAGATTCAATTGAATCTACATAGCACCTATATGAAGGAGACCACACAACAGAGGCATACTCAGGTATACGTCTAACCAAACACATGTACAGCCTTTTAGTAATATAAGGATCATCAACCTCTTTGGACCACCTCTTGATAAAACCAAGCGCGGACCTAGAACTCAACGTGTAAGTTAAAACGTAACCTATGATCAAAGAAAACGCCTAAGTCTGTGAACGACTCGTCAAACAAAATCCTGAATGACCTATTATGCAGATAGGAGTTTATCTATTTCAATAAATGGGAGGCTTGGAGTTTAAAAGTAAGTAATTTATGGTTAACCATAACGCTTTGCTAAAATCAGTGTATATGGCATCAGTGCGAGAGCCACTAGAAAAAGCCTTGAAAACATGACAAGTAAACTCTAACAGATTGGTGACCGTAGATCGACCTTTTCGAAAGCCATGTTGGAGTGGAGAGATTTGCGAATTAAAGGTAAAGGCCAAATGCTGAGTCACAATTCGCTCGAACAACTTAGGCAAGACACTCAACTTGGCTATGCCTCTGTAGTTCTCAACACATTGTGTACTTCCACTTTTGTGAATAGGAATAAGGAAACTACTCTTCCAACACAAAGGGAAAACACCCAACTTCAAAGACTTGTTAAAAATCTTTGAGATAACACCATATGACTCGACAGCGCAAGATTTAAGTACACATAATGGAATTCCATCAGGTTCAGGCGCACAACTATATTTTAGAGAACTCAACCCTTTAAAAATGTCATGTTCCGAAATAAATTAGGAATTGAAACCCTGTTATTTATCGGATATGGGTGGTTTGCTGATAAATCGAAAACAGCAGTCGAAAAGTTTCGTCGGAAGTATTGAGCAAAGAGTTTTGAATCTGGTTTTGGACTGACACAGATATGGCAATTAATACACCGCCACTAATGCGATTCAATCGACCATTTCTGAAAACCTGGAAAGAATTATGGAAAAGTTCCGACGAATGTATATCAGGTTTTAACCAAGTTTCAGAGAAGGCCAAACAGAAAAACTCAGTGCTTACTGAATTTAGAAAAGTAGAACGAATTTTTAAATTTAGGCCCCTACATTTTGATAAATGAGATATAATGGGCCTGAAGAAACATCTAGTTTTTTGAAGGCGGTAGGACTACAGCTTTGGTATTACGGGGTCGATCTCGAGGAATATATTCCTTAATTAAGGATCCTACTGGACACAGTGGTTTATTTAGCAACATCTTCCTGTTTTCACCCGGAACTAGTATTTTAAAAGAAGAAATTGCTCTAGATTGAGAAGGAGCCATTTTGAAAATGCTACTGCGTTTTACGTTGGCTGATGGGACCTTCGCCGCCATATAGCTTTTTATGTTATCCACCGATGTTTCAAGTGCCAGTCTTGAGACAAATATTGCTTTCCTGGGAAGAACTGCCGTCAAGCAAATGTCATTACTACAAGGAACAGTAGAGTACACGGCTGGGGCGTTATGAGATGGGGAGAATATTGATGGAGTTACCACACTTGTACGAGCAGCTTGGTCGACATGCACAGTTTAGTGACCAGCGTTCGCACTCGAACAGCCAGGGGGGAACATTATTTATTTTGCTCTTTGCTCTTCATTATACTATATATATTATAGGCGATGACGCCTGATTAGAATGAGTGACGGCACGGGGAGGAGATACCCTTGAAACTTCAGCATAGCTTAAACCAGAAGGACTTACCGACTTGTCTGTAACTATTTTGTTACGGACCGACTCAGCAATATCCAAAACGCTGACGTTCTAGGTAGAGTTAGAGGGAGCGCTAACTGGTACCAGTGAATCAAGTTTAGAGGGAATCAGAGTGACGTCCCACACGCTACGCTACGACTTGTAAGTTTGCTGGCTTGAGAAGAAGATAAGTGCTCAATAAAGCGACACTCATCAAACTTAGACTTAATTAGCTCAAACTTTTCCCACAAGGAGCCGAGATATTTACTTCATTCGGAGAAAGCATTTCTCGTCTCCGTGAACAATTTTTAGAAGTCTATGTCCCGCTTCCCACAGTCAGAACATGACCATCGTAAGCCTTTCGAGGAGTCAACGACTGCGTCAGCAGCACGGCCGATAATACCGGCATACTATGCATGGCCAAAGCAATCGCAAAGCCAACACGATACGAATCTTTCACATTCCGGGCCAGTTTTTGCGCGACATGGTGTATATAAACACTCCATGTCAAGTCAAAAAGATAGAAGTGGATTACGAGGGGAAAAAAAGGCCAAATTCAAGAGGATCCACAACTTCTCCGTTACGCTGACATTGTAACAAGAGAGCAAAAGCACAAGAGAAGGCAAAACCAACCTGCAAACACCAAGAAAAGAGAGAAAACAAAATGACAAAAATTATTTCTCAAATTGGCCGAAAATTTCACACTACGGTAACGGTAAACAAAGAGCAAGAGTAAAGCTGTAATCACCAAAAGTAAGAAAAAACACGACAGAGATTTATTATCAAGAGCGCAATTACTGAACACAAGAACCAAAATGAAAATCACGAGAAAATTTCAATACAGTTAATATAATTCTTTCAGTCTTACACCTTCTCATTACACCTTTATACCTTTACAAATAATTAGGCTTCAAACGCATAAAAAGCTATAAAGCAATGAGAGAATAGAAAACAATCACATTAACTCTTCACAGAAATCAAAACGATACGATCACAGCGCGATCAGTTGCCAAACTGGTGATTAAACATTATTAAACATTTCAAAAATAAGCAGACCTACACATCAAAACCACATTAAACCTGATTAAAGTCTGCTTATTTTTGAAATGTTTAATAATGTTTAATCATGTTTAATCATGTTTAATCAGGTTTAGTATAGTCTTGATGTGAAAGTCTGCTATAGTTCATTGTCCAAATATAAAAATGTATTTTACTATTTTATGCTACTAGGGATTATATATTAAAATATAAAAAAAAAAAAAACACACAAATGAAACGTTATTCTAGTACACAAGAAAATGAAATAACTTCAACAAAAAACATAAGGAAAAACGTAGCGTCATTAGTATTCAGTTTTTTTCATATAAGGAGGGATATGAAGAAAAAAACAGCACATTATCAAAAATTAATATTTGGTGGGGTATCCTTTTTGCTTAATAATGTCATTTAAACGTTTGGACCTATTTTGTATAATTTTTCTTGTGTAGGAAACGGGGACCTAACTCCATTCTTTTTATAGTCTATTTTTCACATCTTGGACGGAAGCGATTGAGTTTTTTCCCACACAGCTGTCTAATTGATCCCACATATTTTCTATGCGGTTCATGCCTGGTGAAGAGAGAGACGCACTTTGGGATAGTTATATAAGGACTTAAGCGCGACTTATGCTTGAGGTCGTCATCTGGGTAGAATTTGAATATTTCCAAAATTTGAATAAATCCAAGTTCGTCCGCAGTTGATTCCAAACTTTCCTTCAATATCCTTAAATAACCCTCCTTGTTTATTGGCCCCAATGCATGTCCCGCTTGTATTATATAAAGAGTTATGGGAATATATACTATCTCTGCGCTAATCTTTTTCCAAGCGCACAAAATAATTAGCAGAGAGTACTTACCCATACTTATTTAAGTAAATTTCTCCGATTACCACAAAAAATCTTTTTTCATCAAGCCTTCCTCGCTTTTTACATTTAATTTCAATTCAATTTTCAATTCATTTACGAAGAACAGTCTGTTCTGAAAGCTGCTAAAATTGAAGAAATATTTTGGAACTGGCACTTATCTGGCAAGGTCATGAAAGTACAATAGAAAATGTAAGGTCTAATAAGAATGACCAAATAAGAAGAAAATATTATGAAGATTAGAAGAGAAAAGTTGAAAACCGCCTCAATAAACACATTAGCAGCACAAAACTGAGCACGAAAACATTCAGAGTAAAGTGAAAGCGTCTGGAACCCATATCGAAAAAGTGGAGCTCAATCTACGCAAAAGTACAAGTGACAGATTTTTCATTAACACTTTATCTACAAAATAATTAAAAACTTGATGGATTATTGCAATCATCTTGACATTCTTATTTTTGTTGCGTTTGCGCATTTCCACCGGTTCTTGTTCTTTTCATTTCAATCACCCCATGGAATCGTTCCCTCATCTATCAACGAGTTTTCAGTAGAAGTGCGTACCTTATTTACTTGAGACGAAATGAAAATAAACGTTTATCTGCACACACAAATATATGTACGCGAGCGTTGCGTGAAGTTCAACGAAGAGCACAAGTTTTTTACACCATGACTTGTTGCTTGTTTTTAACAAATTTCTCATATGTTTCACTTTGATCGCAAAAACGGTTCAATAAAAGTTAGTCTGTTGAGCATTAGGCATGTATTCTTTGGGTTTTGTTTTTCATCACTGTCGAGCTTGTTTCACTTCGCTTTTTAAATGTTTTATCTATAAGTTTTATTTTTGAACTATCACTTGCTTTATTCGATTGCCATTTAACATTGTTATCTTAATTTTTACAAATTTCTACCGCTATTTATGCATAAACGCAATATAAGGATTTGTACAGTTGACGCTTTCTGCTATTACCGTGTGACCGTTTGCTCTCTTTACATCACAGCTTGTAAACATTTATTTAAATTTAGTTTTGTGGGGACATGATAATGAGCGTTACAAATTTTTTTATATTCCACGTCTGTACAGCTCAATTCTTTCCTAAAAGTCAAGCAACTAAAGGGTTTTGAGCCGAACCCGAACGTACATTTTTTTTTTGCTTTCTGGATCTAAACAAAATTTATAATTAAGTGAAATGGCCAATGATAGGCTTAATTTGCGATTTGGGATTTAACAAATAACTTTTTTAAAATTATTTTAATTTTCTTTATTAACATATCAGCTAATTTTCGTTTCCATAAAACAGTGTTTGAGCAGCCTTGGTTGCTAGTGCTTATCCTACTTTCTTTATTTCTTTGCCTTCAATAAATTGTAATAATAATAATAATAAACCAAGGCATGGGAAGTGATAGCAAAAGTGGATCGTTCTTACGCCAAAACATGCCATTGTTGTATAGGTTGAACATCAAAGGACAGACGAGCTTAGACTGATTCGAAATATAATTCTGAATTAATCGGTATAAAAAAGTGGGTCCATTTTAAATCCTACATACATCCGCATAAATTTGATGCACACTGTTAAGTTTTGTGGGGTATAATTAGCAAGTGAAACGAAATTATACTGGAGTTGTTAGTCGACATCCTTTGCCTCCTTGACCACTCAGGCGGCAGAATCTCCAATAAAGCGGATAGCCCTTGATTCTAGTGCTTTAAGTTTTTAGTCTCAGTCTAAACTAATACTAAAACAAATAAGAGATTATAATAAAAATTCGGTTGTCACGGACTATAATTTTTAAAAAATGTATCTCTCTATTATATAAAGATTCAGTTTTCGTACGAAGTGTTATATAAGAGCGGGTTCAAAATGTCACCGCAGTCGAGACAAATTTTTCATACCAATTTAGAATGTTGAAGTACTATTACTCAGCGGCTTTTGTCGAGAAATTTTGTAAATTGCAATTTTTTTCCATATAACAACTTTCGGAAATAGGATGTTTTGTGGGAAGTGGCCGACAAAACGGACGGGCCCAAACCATTTTTAATAGCGTTTTGCTTTGTCACAAATGAATAGATGGACATGTTTGAATCGATTTAGAATTTGATGCTGATGAAGAATATATATACTTTGTGGGGTCCCTGATTCTGCCTTTTGGGCGTTGTTGGGGTCAAAACGAATCTACCCTATGCGCTGGCAATCAAACCTGTGTTAGCCATCTTGAATTGAGACTAAATTTTCTGTTTATCTATTAATTAGAAAATTCTGAACACACACACACCACTCTCTTTAAGTAACAGCTATAATTCTATTACAGTAAATTAAAAGACTTTTCGCAAAAAATAAATATAGAAATACAATGAAAACAAAGGGACGCCATATATTTTTTAAAGGAACGATAGAGATATGCAATTAAGAAAGGAATATAAATTTTTGTAAATAAGTTTGGGTTAAGTGTTTCTATAGGAGACATAGGCTAGAAAGTGAAAGGCCTTACTGCAAACGCCTACGGCGAGCCAAATGCTTTGTAGCATTTTTATATAACTCCGACATAATATATTTTACTTTTCGGAATTCTTTGGCTTGTCGGTGGATAGGAAACGATGAAAGTACGGAAAAACGCCACCTCCAGGTATAGTGGCTTTAATGAATGCGTCAAGTTCTTCATTAGCACGAATTGCTAGCAGCGTATGGCGCGGCGTAATACCATTTGACTTGAACTCTTTGGACACATTGCCGACTAATTCTTAAACTTCAGCTGTTACATATTGCAATATTGAGGAGACAGTTGCAACGCCTATACGGGTCTTAAAGTTCAACTGGGAATTGGAGGCCAACTCTTGAAGAACGTGAAGTTGACTTAGTTTTGGACTTATTCGGTTTTCCTGCAATTTCCATTTTGTTTTGTTTGCAGTTCACTTCAGTATATTGATTCAATATTCTCCGGAAATGAATTTCTTTTTAACGAAATAATAATTTTAATTTCAGTCTCGCCTAATATAAATTTCGAAATATAGTTCAATTTATATAAAGTAAATAGTTTTTCTTTTAGTTGTTGTCCTTCAGTTAAATTCACAGATTGTTGACCAAGGGTTCGCTCGTAAATTTCGTAATTTTAAACAAAAATGTATTTTATCTGCAATCTGCACTTTCTCTTAGCAGATTTTAATTTTCATAGGATATCAAATATGTCATTTATTATATATAAAATACATTCTTTTACTTAATTTTCGAAAATATTTTTTCTACTGCCAGGACACCATTTGCAAAATATTTAGTGCTGTGAAATTTCAGGTAATTTCTTCATAAATTCATGTCACTTGTTGAAATAGAGTTACTGTAAAGGATGTTTAACTTATAAAATTTTGGACAAAATAACCTGAATTCATTTCTTTGATCTAATATTCGACGTAATTTACAGAAATTTCAAATATTTACCTCCCTGTATATATGGTGCTTTTATTATAGATACGATATTTTTTTATATCCTACATTACGTATGGTACAATATGGTACAATAATATTGTGCGGATTTAGGCAACAACCAGAAGTACTTGAGATAGGTCGATCGATAGGTCGGTTGAAAATAACGTTATGAACCGTTAAACTTGTTCGTCCGTCTTGCCGCCTTGTTTCTTGTGTTTAACTTGCAGATAGGATCGGAACACATTTTCGATTACTTTATACATAACGCTGTTTTAAAAAGTCAATACTATACAATAACTTTAGTGTGATGTAAGGTGATTTCACTTATTCTATGATGAACTTTTTATATTATGAAGAAGACTACTAAGGTGAATATTGAGTATATTATATTTTTTTTTTTGAGAAGTTATAGTTAAGTTCACATCATTCCAGACTTTATGGTATGTTAATATTGGTGCTGCATTTCTATATGCGTTTATCCATACAATTTCCCGCCTATAACGTCAGTAGACCGTCCCTTTCATTCTTTCTTTGGGTACGTATATATCGATCATGGGCCATTCACATTAGTTCATACAAATTTGGTCTTCGCTTCTCATTGTTGATAAGAGAGAATAATTTACAAAACTCTGGGGTCCTAAAGTACATCGAAGTACGGTACGTGATGCCTAAGTGGTTAAATTATTTAGGATTTGTTTGACAGCAAACAACATGGAAAATTGAATCATTCTTTTACAATACTTCCACTTGAAAGACCTAAGTCCAATCTGTACGAAAGCCGAGCTGCACTCTGAGCTAGTTAACTCCGCTTTCTTTTTACCCATGATAAAATAGTCACTGATAGAATAGAAACTAGACTGTCAAACGGCTGAGAAAAGCGAAAGCGAAAGGCGACGACCATTCCATCTGCTGGCAATATCATGGCGTTAGTTCTATTGTAATGGATGGGATCGTTTTTATTCATTGTGTCCAAAAACGACACAAAATCAACTGCGTGTGTTATGCGAGCCTACTGTCACACAGTTTAGGGCTAAAGAGAAGCTATCGAGAAAGAACATACGTATAAGGAGAAAGCAAAATTATTGGTTCATAAATATTAGAAATGAAGAAATATTTTTATGAAATCGTACGTAAGGAAGAGCACTTCCGCCACTGCTACTGCCCGTGTATAATGTGTTTTAATTTTTATCCGTAGCACTTTAAAAAGGAATATTAATTTCATAACTCAGTAAAAGCTTTGTATATGAAGACAATTGTTACTCATGTATATCTGATCAAATTTCTTTGACTCTGACGGAAAATCAGATGTAGACTTCAAATTCGAAAACTATTTTAAATTTTGGAACCCAAAAAATGAAAACAGTCACTGGCGTTTCGAATAGTTAAATAAACAATTGGAGCAAACGTAAGTGAAAAACCAGAAAGTGGCTGACATACAAGTTAAATGTCAATCTAAGGAGGTTTTTAAATGCAGGAGCAAAAAAGTATTTCATTTTATCATTTTGTTTAATAAGGGATTTTAAACCCGGATAAATCGGATCTTGGTTACCTTGTCCAAATGTTTTTCCATCTATTGCTAGAATATTCACAGCTGCAAAATTTTGATATAAATATATAAGAGTCAAGATATATGGCTTTAAGTTTTGCCCACAGATCAAGGTCAAAAGTGGCCGTGATATTGTCACCAATGCACCTAAATGAAAAATAATATAATATTGTTTTCGATTGAATTCTATCTTTAATAGATATCTGCTTAAACTTTAACGGACCAACAGAACACGGACGGAACATTAACCAAAAATATTTAAGGAATTGTTGCAGAAAGAGCGCTACTGGGTGAAAACTCAAAATTATTCTGAGTAGTATATTATAAATGATGGATACACAACGCTTCCAAAAATTGTCTTAAAACCAGTATCTTTATGATGTAAGAAAATTTGGCGTAAGCTTGGGAGATGAGCCGCATTTCCTTCAACGATTTCATTTTCGGAAGTTGCATTAAAAAATTTCTCTACCTTCTTTTCCTTAAACATAGAGATGTCTAAAATGCATACTTATTTTTCATACTATTTCGTAACGATTATGTTTATTCTAAAATTTAATTTCAAGTTAAATATAAATTGTTGCGTTAGAAAGAGTTTTTAAGCGACTTGTATGACCAAGTTTTGAGAAACGTTTATAATGCGGGCTATAAATAATTACAGCAAAGCAAAAGGAATGCGTTTTGTTCTTATCTCATATCACAATTATTTTCGTGCCACATTGATGGTCTTAACTTAAAAAAAGAGTGAATCCGGGAATTGTTAAAATCAGTTTCTAAACAAAACTTTAGCATGTTACAATATATTGGGTACGAAAGAAGAAAAAAAAAACTAAAGCTTTTAACACGAAACTTAAGCACACATGCAAAGAAATAAAAAAATGAGCAACGACAAGGTGAACGTAACCATACAAGGGGAATAAGTTATTACAATTGGTCACACCTTAATACAGAGATTTGGTGATTGTGTACTTAGAATGATTTATGGTCAAGACGTCCAAAAAGCAAACAGGAAATTGCACACCCAAAGTATTAAAATGTCCTTAACATTAGTTACGAGTGACAAGAATTTTAAGGGCTTTTCTATTCATTATTTTTGACATGGCATAGTTTAAGTTAGTCGACGGTGCAAAAAATGAGAATTACGCAAAATGGAGGATCGATACGAGTAATGTTTAATGTAGAGTTTTATAATTTTCGTAATACAATTTTCAGCATACTGTCGAGTTTGTTTTTGGTGAGATACAAGGCATCTAACTACGCCTAGAGACAAGAGTATGACTTCTCCAAAGTGACATTAACAGACAAATTGACCAATAGATCAAATAAGTCTCATCATAATCTCATATATATAGCTTTGTGGGTTGTTATAAAGCTCTGGCAGAATGATAAAAGTTTTCTTTCATTTATTTATTGAAAATAATTTTCTTCTTAAATCGAATTTTTACATATCTGCAAATCGCCATGGTTTCCTAGTTACATTTTGCATCGTTTTTCTTAAAGAGAGAGGCGGGAACGTAAACGTCTATCATTATTCCTCTTATTGTGGGCTCTTAATGTCCGACTACTTTGTGACAAATTGAAAAAACAAGATATTTTTAATATTTTTTTTTTATAATGTGACCAAACACTCGGCGATGTTCTCTATTCGTGAAAGATGACTATGGTGGGAAAGAACTAAGGAACGGGAAAGAGATAGGGAAGGGGCAGAGAACGGGAACGCTGTAGCAGAGTGGTTGTTCTCTATAGCTATCTCCCCCTCATTTATTACCCATCCACTAGGGGGTGTAAGTGATCACATTTTTCTTTTCTCTTACATTTGTTGTGTTATTAAGTAATACCCAAAAATCTTCTCCGCTCCTTGTTATGTGTACGATTTCACCTATAGTTCTCAGCTCCGTCTAATTACGTACATAACGCAATGACAATGTTTGTTTTGTGCCCATGCCCTTACGACCTTCGATATGGCCTTCCACTAATAGTTCATAGTTTTCTAGACGTACCACGTGTCCACAATAGGCAGTTTTTCGTTTTTTAATACATTCTAATTGCTCACATTTAGAGTTTATTCTTCCTAGGACTTCAGCCTTGGGTCTGTGATCCACATCACATGTCAATCTGTTCATTTAGTGATTTTTAATGTCCATGATTCTAGGCCTTAGAGGAGCACCGATCATAATTAAAAATTTCACGAAACGAAGGCGATGAGATAAACTGCGTTCTTGGGCTGCTAAAATTTCCTGACATTTCGTAGACGATGGTCTAGCCCTTTTTATTCTTCTCTTTATTTCCACGTCGCTGTCCCAGGCTTCGTGTAATATGGATCCAAGATATACAAACTTTCGTTGGACTTACGATCGCAAATTTGGTTTTGCTGATATTTAAGTTTAACCCAAAGTTGTTAGTTTAATCATTTACCCTTTGAACCATGGTCTCCCGTTACTGCATATCATCTGCTAGTAAAGTTTCATCACGCGCATATAGGATGTTGTTGAAGAATTGCTCGTTGACCTCAATGACTGCCTCGACTGTTTGAATAGCTCAGTTATTCACGCGGAACAACAGTGCGAAGATACCACGGCCAAGCCCAGAGTGTCCTTAACGGTGAACCCTTCAGCTTTGTGCTTTTATTTTGGCAAATTAAAGAATTTGGGTGACAGTTGTACCCTAGATGAACAGCTTTAACACCTCAACGAGAAAAGAGTCTTCGGCTTTTTGGTCTACGTTACAAAGATAGAAAAGAATTCAATTTTATAATCTTAGTGCTAAGACTTTTCTTGTTGAAGATCTGTTTAATTTTTAAGATGTATTTTCTTTTTTTTTTTTTTAATGTCTTCACGTTTTCACATCTTGAGACACATTTTTCCTTTTGCAAATGTTTCTTGTGACCACAATTTAGTGACCACTATTACTTATAAGTGTTCACTCATTACGTTCGGTCCATTAAATGTGGTGACAAAAAATGTCAAATTTACATAAACACACTCACAGAGACACGAGTTTGCTGCAACCTCTTATGAATATAAGCCTCAATACTCATTTCCTCACTTACATGTCATGACAAAGTGTAATTAGTCTCTATAAACGTATCACTGATATATGCAAACAAATATGTCTACACATACACGCACCTACACAGTGTTCTGTTGAAATTTGTTGTGTGTGAATCATTGCGTGTATGAGCAAATGTAATGATAAGAGTGGCCCTATAAATGTGTAAAGCGAAGAAACTTGCCTCTCCACATATATGATGATATACAGATTCATATATATACATATATATAGATTCAGACTTTTATTTTAAGCTATGGCAGGACGCAGGAGAAGTCATTACAGAAATGACTGTGATTTTCAATGAAAAACTGCGTATATTTATAAAGATTGAGGAAAGAAATTTCATTTGTAGCTAAAGTTGTTTGCATTACAGAAGGATATCGGAAAATTGTTCTTAAGTAAGTTGTAAAATTTTTTCTTTTTTGTAAATGACAAAAAAAAAATTATCCTTGTATTCTATATTTTATCGAAAAATAATATTTAAATATAGGAAAAAGAAAAAACACACACATAGACAGACTATATTGCAAACGGTATTATGTATGTTGACCCACATAAATTCTATACGAAGAAAGATAAAAAAGCAAAACAAATAACCTCCTTCAAAAATAAAATATCCAGTAACGAGAGGATGCACGGTTTTGCGTAAATGTACAAAGCAGCGACAATGTCTAGCTTCCTTCATTTTCACTTTTTGTCGCACTTGCAGATTTAAAAATGAAAACTGTTAAACTGTCAGCTGAGCTGAGCGTGTGTTTACAAAGAGAAGAGGCCTAGGCGGGACGCAGTATAAAGCAATTCAAAAAGCTTACATTTGTACTGCGCGCCTACAAAAAGAAACGTATAAAAATCTAAATGAAAACATCAGGAAACTGAGCAGATAATTTTTGTATCATATTGTATGTAATACAATTGAATGGGATTAAAAAGACTTGTAATTTTTTTTTTTTTTTTTTTTTATAAAGTAGAGCAAATATTTCATGTAACGAATTAAGTAAAAAACTTGAATTCGCCTTGGAAACAAATTTTTAATGCCCTTAACTGCCTAAGTTATCATAAAGTTCTTTTTTTTTTCTTTCGGTTAAATATTGATTGAATAAGTTGGATGGACCGAACTTTTAGATGACTTTCATGAACATTTAAAAAGTTTTGGATCGGTGTCGTCTGTTGTCGATATTAACTTGTTGGAAGAGTTAAACAACTACAAATGCAATGCATGGAGAGAAATCTCATAAACCTGTTTTTTGTGCCTTTTAATCAATAATTTATATAAGACGGACGGACGTACAAAGACACGAAGATACAGGTAACTACTCTTTCGCGACCGAATCTTTTATATCGATCACCGTGATCTTAAAAAAATCTATAAATAAAGGAAAATAACTGAGTTTTCATATTCTATACCATTGGGTAGGCGCAGCTGATGTTTTCTATTCTCAGAAGAAAAGCGGAAATTTATATGAAAAACAAAGGTGTTCACAGTTTTTGTTACATTTCTATGTGAGCATTGTGTAAGTATGTCCTGTGATCGGTCTGCGTCATTTTCAGTATCTTTTACAAATTGGCAGGCGAACGGGAGAATGCGTACGATAGACACTATGCAGTTTGGCAGACGGACATGCTTAGGTGCATTCACAAAATTATTATTTAAAATACTGGAAAATTGTAATTGCGTTTTTACCGTTATATCATAGACTTGCGACACATGCTTATATTGAGTTTGTGCGGACATATGCAACGCGCAAAAAGAATTGAGACAAACCCGCCCATTAATTTAGAAAGTCATTCTAAGCTTGTCTGTCCATCTATCCGTCTTGTTTTTATGTGCTCAATCTAAAGGTGCAATGACGTGTTTTGTTTCAAGGACGACCACTATTGAATACGTTCCCGATCGGAATATTTTTTTAACTGTTTCCCACTATAGTGTTTTTATTTCTTTTACATAAATTTTTTATATTAAATTAAAAAAAAGACTGAAACATTTTTCATATGACAGATATATTTACTAACTTTAGGTAACCATTGAAAAATGTACATTTAATATCCTTGCTTATGACATAGAAAAAAGTTGCCGTAATTTCGGTGTCCCCGTCGCTGTATTTTTTTCCTTTTTTTACTACATGCCTTAGCTTAAGGATTTTACGTGCATTTGTGATAATGATTACATATGATGACAACGTTAAGATTTTACTGTTTTCTTCCACTATCCTGGTTATTTACGATGCAAATTGCATTTACTGTTTGATTGCGGGCCGTCTTGAATATTTGAACTGTAGTTGAACTATGCGGTCGTGCTTTTTGCAGATATTTTGTAATGGCATTGTTTGGAAATCACGGCAGACCAAGAATTTTAAAATTGTCTTGTTCGTTATCCCTGATGTAACAGCAACTTGATTAGCTTGTCCATAAAAAATTAAAGAGAATTAAACGAAGAGTAAGACAATGTTTGCTTTCAATAAATACGTGAAAAAAGTTGAAATTTAGAAAAAATGGAAGAAAGAAAAAATTTGTATTCACTTTTAAATTGAACACCAAGGACGTGATTTTTGCTTAACTTTTCATACACTAATAACTTCTAATGAAAGTCTATGCATTGCTACCGTAACATATATTGTAACGTTGCTTGCAAAGAACAAATTGTATAAGTTTTTCAAAAAAATTTTTGTGAAGCAGTTAATGTAACTTCGGCTATTACTAATCTTGTTAAGTCATATTATGGATCGATCAACGGTTTATGAGATCAATGAAATTCTTCAAGAAATTGATAAAGGCCAACAGATTTGATCATAAAACATCGCTCAGGGAACAAGAAACATTTTTCGACCATTTTTATAAGCGTGGACAGAAAAATATATTTGTGTTGCACCTGATTTCACAACCAAAAATTTAATAGATTTAATTTCTTTTTACGCATACTTACTGGAGAGAAAAACACCGGCTCATTGTTGAAGAGATTGTAGAAGAGGGATCACATACAGAACTTATGTACGGATGGATCGAGAATAAAGCTGCACGACCAGTGGCAAAGCAGCACGACGTGCCCGGTGAGCTCGAATGGGTGGCGGGAGTTATTCTACTTTTGCGAAAAGATTTATTTCACTCCCGATTGTCGGGGCAACTAAAGATTTATTAAGATGCGCAAAGGAGGCAAAGCATCTAGAATTAACCAAAAGAAAAGTCACTGCCTTCCGTCACGACATTGCCTCGCTGTGCATATCCCTAATGGGTCACCACATATATTGTGAGAACTTGGCAGCTGCACTACCGTTTGTTTCGGAACACAGTCTTAATTATTTCAAAGCAGGTCTGTGAAAATGACTTGTCTTAGTTTGGCGGTTAGAAACCCGAGAACTATTATGACAGCACTGAAGTTGGCGTAATAGTTTTACCAGCAAAGCGACAAAAGATCATACATGAAAATGGCCACGAAATTTTTCCCTCTTCTAGTATGTATTAGACAACCATAAGAAGTTTCTACCCAATTTTCAAATTTTTGCCAATCCGAGTTGGACTTCTATGTGTACTGTTTTTAAATTAAGTCTCAAGAGAGTAGAAAGAATAGATTTAAGATGAACAAGGAACAAACAATTCACATTATTGACAGTTTTATGATCTCCACCGTTTAAAATTGTGAAAATTCGAAAAACTGAACATATTCTTTGCGGTGCATTTAATGGTCTCTTGGTGGCATGTCTTGTGGGATAATAAGTTAAAAGGCAGCTAGATAATAATGATGTGTATATGTCCAACATGTTGTTTTTTGCACAAAATAAGTAAAACCGGCAGACAAGAAGATGGACAAACGGTTAAAACGTTTGCGCGGTTATTAAGAAAAATCGATTACATTTTTTACTTTAAAGTAAGTATTAGTAATAATAAACCGCAAAATTTTGTTAAAATTTTCGAGTTATTTTTAAAAAATTTTTATTATTATTAATTTAATCAGAGAAATATATTCTAAGACTAAAGCCTTCAAGCATTAGCACTATTTAAGGCTATCGGTTTTCATTGACACCGCACTTGAGATTTGAACTCACGACCATTAAGTTGTCGGTCGAGATCTTTCTCCTTTAAATCTAATTAATAAATATATTTGCATCAGTCAAGTAGTTCATAGGATGACATGCAGATGCACGCTGACTATTGATGAATCTATACGATTTTTAGACAGAACCAACCGCCAAACGAAATTTGTCAAAATTTCATAACATTTAGATAATTACTGCATGCTGCAGTTAGTTTGGTGACACTACTTTTATTTTTATACAACAATGGAAAAATCTGTATGTAGTAGCGGAACTAAAACAAGTGTAAACTAATAATCAGACGGAAAGTTGATACTATCTAAAAATCTTATAGATCTGTTAATAGGGATCACATTTGTAGGTCATCCTACGATGTAATTGAGTGATGTATTACATATTTATGTATATATATATTGTGTGTATACCCATTTCGATTATAATAAAGCAACATATGTAAAGCGCCTGTAGACAATAACAAACAATTAATTCAAGTTTTTTATATTAAACGTTAATAGTATTAAATGAAGAAATTTAAAAATTAATACAAATTCCATAAAGTGTTCATTTTATTGACCAGATTTTTTCTTCGTCATAAACAACTAAACGACTAACGCTTGGGCACATGCTCTTCTTTATAAACTTTTCTAATAAGAAAAACAACAGCAAACACTATAGTGAGCCATGGTCTGTCAAGTTTACACCATCCTACAGGTCTACTTATAATGACTGCCTGAACTGCGGTATTATATGACAAGTTGTCGAAAATGTGGTTCGATTCGGTCCATTTTCATTATCATTGGTTCCTGGGTCAAAACACATCAGCGTACTAAACTTCATCACAATATTTCAAAAATTGTGGTTTGTTGGCGAAAAACAAGAAACAAGGGGGATAGACGAACAGACATACTTAAATTGAATCAAAAAATGAAGCTACAAGTGTGTAACAATTTTTCATCTTTGTGGTGCATGCAAACAGTAGCAAATATAGAAGCAAAGTTTCTTTAATGCTTATATTAACAAAAATTTATTATAATTTTGTAGCAGTCGACACCCGTTCCACAGAATATATCTTTCTCTAATGAAACAAAGAGATTATTGAGTTGCTTACACATATTTATATTCTTTACAGGTCAATTTTCGTAATATGTCAAATACAAGTTCATGTTCCTATCGTTCGTGTATTTCAGGCGTAATAACGATGCACTAAGGCAATCATTAGAGAACACACTAAAGCAAAAAAATCTACAGAAATACAAACACCCTATTTCGTTGTAAATTTGTTACTTAAACTGAGTATAGAGATGTGATGGGAAAGAAATTTTCGATAGTATTTTCCGAAAAGATTCATTCGAATATTTATAAGAATGAGCGCAAGGGTCTGAAAGTCTTCTACAGGATTAATTGCTATCATAATAATCCGATAATGCATTAAATCCATATGCTATCGGATTTTTAAGTGTATTAAGATTGTTATTCCATTGGCAACACCTAATGGCTTCAAAAATATAAATCCGCTCGGCACTAGCTCTAGTTTATCGACATGTATGTCGGTCTGCCCATATATTTTGCGATTTGTGCGCTTCTTTTGTACCTTGGGTTTTGGATAATGTTCTTAGTCCTTATGTATGACTGCTCGCTTTTTGGTTTGGACGCATATTTTCCCATTAGTATGTTGTCTACATTTTATTATTTATTCATTCGCTCATAGCTCCCTCTATCGGTTTGTTTGTTTTCTTATTCACTTATAATAAAAAATATACTCTATTAAAAAAAAAAAAAAGAAGAAAATCTACACATAAAATAGGTTTTCCAGAAGCGTTCTATGCGTCAAAAAAAGAACAAACATGCATGCAGATCATTAGTTTTAACCAAATAATTATTGAAGCATAAAAAAAATATTCTTTTTTCCGTATGGTAATAAAAATTTTCTTCACTTCTTTTACTAAATTTATTATTCTTAGGAAGCTTTTGTCGCTTTTCCTTTTAGATTAACTGAAATTTTTCTTCATAAAATAAATGTGTTTGTTAGCGAATTCAACAACAATAAACAATAGAAATGCATATGAATTCCTTACCTTGTGGTATTTTAACAATGCAGTCTTTCAATTTATTGTCATTGTTGTCTTCATTTTAAATTTAATGAACGCATTTTGTTGTTAACCTTTTCTTGTCGAAAAATAGCTTCGACACTAAGTGCACATGTAGAAGTTAGTTTTGTTGATTTTTTTATTAGCCGACAAGAACGGCAGTACTCTACTCTCTTGATAAGTGTTTCCCTTTCTTTTTTCTTTTTTTCTAGTAAGAGTTTTTTCATGCAAAATTGTGTTGGCATTGTGTTGTATTTTCAATAGAAGTCAGAATGCCTTAGAAAGGATATGGTTTGCACGAGATATTTATTTAGTGTTAACAATCTGTTGAAGTTTGTTTATAGATGTTTTTAAGTAAAGGCTTATTGAAGATACGATTAACATTCCACGAAACGATGTAATAAAGAAACGAAATGTATTTAAATAGAAACAATTTCTGATGTGTTTATACCAATCATCAGGGGTATATCATTTTTATTACTATTATTATGTATGCAGCATCTAGTAATACTATAAATATAATATAATATAATAAACCCGAAAGCTTTAAATGCTAGTGCTTTAAGACTTTAATCTTAGAATTTACTCTCTGGCTAAACTCATAATAAAAATAATAATAATAATAATAGTATAAATATAAATATAAATTAGATGCAACAACAAGCACAGTGGGGTTTGAAATCGATTTGAGCCTGTTCGTCCGCTCCTTTGTTGCTTGTTGTTTTGGCTGGAAAAGATATTGGAGGAGAAATTATGTAGTCATCGCTCTAGTCTTGTCAAGCCAAGTTTAAGTGGTACGAGTCATTGTGATAACAATCCACGCCTTCGCTTCCTTTTCAGCGATAGTCATCCCATAACAGACGGCGGCAAGTGCGTCTTGTTACATATGAAAGTTCAATCCCCAAAGTCTTTTAATATTTGCGCGTTTGGTTATATAAAAAAAAATGCATCTAGTTTTTCTGGAGAGAAACTTTCGCCTTGCGGCTACCACAACAAATATGAAAGCATTAGGCGTATCCACGTCCCTCGTGCTCTACGTCCATCTTTGTGCAGCTATGTTATCAAGTGTGCTAATCGCGTGGGCTGAGGCTGTGCCAAAAATAGCTTGTACCTAGAAGGAGGTGATACATTCATGTCTCGTATTATTGCCTCCTACACCTACATACTTCAACGTCAGCCGTAAGGGGCTTGGGAGGAATATTGCCCAGCGAACTGCTATTGAAGGACCTGTTATGTATCGAACTGCTGGCGAAGGAAATTAAGGCGATGTTGGCAGATTTAAGACTTCTATCAGAGCAGAGCAAGTTGATAGAATGACAGCAACGATGAGAAAACGACCCGAAAGGAAGGTGTAGCTACACTTTCATTCCAAATGTATAACGATGAGCGTGGAGCAAACATGGAGAAATTAATTTCTTTTAACTTAATTTTCACTGGTTATGGAAATTTTCCGATTTATTCGATTATTATTTATTATGCCGTTTGGACTTACGAGCAGATAACAAGGGCGAGGTATGATGTGCCAAGATAGAAATGACGATGCGCAGCACGTCCTTACAGGCTTTTCCGACGCCAGGTAGTCTACTAGCGGTCATGTCAATGGACTTCCAAAGATGAAAGAAATGCGCCAGTCCAAGACATACTTCGACATAAAGTCACACGGCTGCGACGTCGGAACCCCTAATTTTAGGGAAGGTTCGATGATATAGTGAGGATGAAGAATCCATAAGGGTCCATCTCGTGGTAATGCAAAAGCGTTTGACAGTACGCTACCGCTACGTCCATAAAGACAAGTTACCCCTACACAGCATGTTACATTTGCAATTCTATCATACAAAAATGGTGAATTTATCTTTATAACTTATTGAAGAAGAAGAAAATCAAATTTGCCTCGGCTAACTATTGGATTTCTTTACTGCAGATGAATGCATAACAAGTGGAAGGCAAGTCTTGAGTGTGTTGTCCAATACCCAAAATTTATGTATGAAAATTGGCCTGTCGCTTGCTCGGCCAAAAGCCTTTAAAATGACATTTTAGATAGCTCCGCGAAACAATTCTTAGCTGTTGGTTTTAAGTTGTAATTTATTGCTTTCCCCTCTTGCTTCTATCAGTCAATCGTCTTCATTTGGGTAATTGGCTTGGCATTCAGTTTTACTTTTTGCTACTTGCGAAATTCGATCGATTTCGGTTTTTGCGAATGATATTCTATTCATCACCAAAGGTCGGACATAGGAACGGGTGTATGTTATGAATATCGTCAAGTTGAACTTTATGCTGATTAGATATGTTTATTTTAAAAGGTTTTCGAGGCTTATTTATAGAAGGTAACACAAGTCATTCTATTATTTTTTTGTTTTCTTTCTTTTGCTAAGGACTAAGAAAGCAGGAAACGTGAAATTTCGTTTGTTACACGCATATATTCACATTCTATGCAAAAGTATTTTTGATTACTGAAAGGTTTTGAGTAGATTCCACGGCTGTTTATTTGCCTGTCTATCACTTTTCTTTGGAATTTTCAAAATCATACCAATAAGATGTCTATTATTCTGGACCAACTTACAGCAAAAAATATTAACGAGTAAACCTTTTTTTCATATTGAGGCTTAGTTTTCATCAGAACACTTATACAGCGTTCAGAAATATATCGGTTAGAGAATATGTCGATCGCAAATTTGATTTATGAGCATGAGGTGCACTGCTATCAAAGAACAATCTTTTAAAGACCTCACAAATAACTATTAGTTAAATAGCGTAACGGTAGAGACTTGATGCTATTTTTAATACTTTGGTTTTATGCATCCAGGCAACCTCAGAAAGACATCAGGTAGACCTTTTCTTATGGGAATTCAAATTTATTTTTTGCATAGGTTTAAGTAGATCCTATCTTATCTTTTTATGCTTCAACAACAGTCGCTAATTCTGAGGACGTTTTGATGAAATTTCACGTTTTTGGCCTAAAGAACGAACACTATCTCAAATGATTTGGATTAGATCACACCCTACGGCACACTACATTAAAAATTGTGACATGAAAAAAATTTGCCATTTTTTATATTTCGCGAAAAAATCAATGGAATATATAACGGCATACCAAATAAACATGGAAAATTGTCATGAAGTGTGATTATCTTTTGAAAGCCCTCCCATATGAACATTCTTATCAAAAATAGAAATTTATAGGAACGTTTCATATGAACATTTTATAAAAGAGAAGAGTTTTTGTGACACAAAAGTTTGTTTTATAGAATTTATAAAAAAAATTGGTTCAGAATAGCGACTTGATATATATATTTATTGCATTAAATTTGAACCGGGCTTACTTTTTGGTTTGGATAGGTTTACTTTTTTCAAATGGTATGGCAATGACGGCTAATTTTTGATATTTTATGGTGTGGGGTAGTTAACAATCAACTTCGTGTGAATAAAGCGTCGCATTATTTAATTTCTGATTTAATTATTATGTAACTAGGTGAATGACGAATGACGTAATGATGTTCTAACTTTGATTTGATAATCGTAAATAGTATTTAGACAACAGGCGACCATGTGAAAGTTTATCGTTTTTACGGGTGAAAATCTGCACAAAGAAAATTTTTAAATTTCACCTAACTCTGTGTCATACTAGAAACACCATAAACTTCCTCTCGTGTCTACTTGCGAACCGTAACAACTTCAAAACCATCATGAAAACGAATTCTGTCAAATATAACAAAAACATAGTCGTTTGCAATGCAAGCTAGAACTGATTCTAGACCACCAGTTGCAACGAAAATAAGGCTTCGGTTCCTTAGATTAGGTAGAATATTGATAACCTTATCGCTGCATAAGTCTTAAGACCTGTTTGTTGATAATGTGCAATGGTGTTTTGAGATGCTTAACGAAATCAAATCTCAAGAAAGAATAGTTTCGAATTTGTACTTAGGACTTCCAAGCTGGAAGTTAAACCTCTTTTTATAGACTTTGTAAAGTGCAACTAGAAGTTCATAGAAGTCCAGGAAAAACTAACATTTATTCAAAATGTTATCGATTCAGGTGAAAAGCTTGAAATTGATCAATTGATTAATTACCCATGCTCTGCATACTTTCGCATCTTCATAAGAAACAAAAGCTGCCAAGTAAGAAAATTTTATTTGGTTGCGACTGAATCTTTTGTGCCCGATGTCGTTATCCCATGTATATATATATAATTCATTCCGTAATCCTGCGCTATTGAAAATGACGCTGCCTTCTTAAGTCTCATGAATGTGCGAATGCTTGCTTGGCATTACACAGGCGTTAACGAATATTTCTGGGACCTTAAGGAATACTTAATAATTGAGATGCATTCTTTTCTTTCCTTAAATATTTTGATCATTTAATTTACGGTTTTAACAGTTTAATTTTCATTAAATGCTGATCTTTATCAATAACTTTTTTTTATTTAACTTATTTATCACCCAGCCTAAGTTAATGGAAAAAATATAGAAAATTTATGCAGTACATGAATAAATTGTTTACTTCATTCTAATAGGTGAGACAGTATCCTGGCCAGTAGGCAGCCGACAACAACCGACACCCTCAGCTTGTAATTGAAATGTAAAAAGCAAGAAAAACAACACAAACCAAAAACGAGTCATAAATAAATTTATTTTACAAAAAAAAAAAAAAGGGACCTAAACCCGCGATAACCTTGACATGACGATGGTTGGCTACCGCTACTCTATCCGGCTATCAAAGTAAACGAATGTGAGCAAAAACATGACTGACTTCTTTGTGACAAACACATGCATAAAAATATAAATAAAACAACATAAAAAATCTATAAAAGTTTTGTACACAAAGTGTATGGTAGCGAGTAGTGTACATGTTTACATTATTTTTTTCTTTTTTGCTATCAACTTTTGGTACAAAATGGTGGAAGTTTGCCATTTGCCCCATACACTTCAATGAACCAGTGCATTATAATTCTTAATTTTTATTTATTCTCCTTTTCTGATATTTTACGCAAAGATTTTTTTTTTAAATTTGGAATTCGTTTTGATTGCAACTTTGAAAATTAGTTACCTGTTTGTTGAGGTTTTGTTTTTATATTTCTTTATGGCATAATGAGAAAACTACATTAAAGTGCGTCCTATAAATTGTGTACTTTCAACAGCCGACCACTCCAACTGTCCATAATGTCCTCCAACACGTTTAAACTGCAGCACCTCTTAGGAAGTGTGTTTTGAGGAAACTAAGCTAAGACAGATATAGAATTAACACAAATCAGATCAAATTACACTGCCTGGAAATCTATGCCGAGTCTTATGAAAATCATGGTTTAGAAAACTTGGAATTAATACAACTTAAAATTAAATTTATTCTTATGGGATTGTATAGGATTTCGGAAATAAGTAATAAGTTTAAGGAAGGAATTGCTTTGTCATTTATTATATTAGTTTTATCAAAACAAACGTATACATATTCTTGATCAGCATCAAATTCTAAACACATTCAAGCGTGTCCGTCTGTGTAAAGTTTGTTGTAAACATTCTTCTGCCGCAAAAATAAAATTATCGATTTTGGCAGAAACGTTGGAAGTTCTTACATGCAGGTCGGTATTGAAAAAGGGTCAAATCGGTCGAAGGACAGGACCACATTACCACGTAAATTGAGAACACCTCTGTTTTTCAAAAGAATAAAAATTGATTTTTTGCTTATTACTAATAAATTATAGGAGGTAAATGTACGCAGAATCTATGGGTGATGCTGTAGCACGTGTACGAAGATGCAAAAAATTGACCACGCCTACCCAATATTGAAGTCTCCCAAAATTTAATTTTAAACATGTCAGTCTGTTCGTTTGTTCATCTGTCTATTTACGTCGCTATGGTAAACATTCTCCCGTTACCGAAAACGAAGATATCGCCTATAAATTTGTAAAAGAATTTGGAAGTGACCCAAGTTTTCCACGCGCCTACGCGACAAAAAATTTTAATTTGAAATCAGAAAAAAATCAGCCGCGCTCACCATATACTATAGAGCATGAAAATTTAGTTCTTTTACTTTTTTGTCTTCTTAGAATAACGGTGATGTGTATAAAAGATTCGTAATTGTCTTACTTGTTTTGTATTAGTAGTGTTTTGTGATGAAAGTTGACACAAAACCGTAATTATACTCTAGAGGAGTACCCTGTGGTGTAAGGTGTATTAAGTTTGTGCGGACATACGGAAAACCCGCAAAAATTTAAAGTAGACTCACATTTTATTGTTCCTATTGATTGAGAATAATTTCCCAATGAATCCAAGCTTGTTTGTCCTTCTGACGTATGCGCATTTTTCTGTTCAATCTACAGGTCGCAAATTTGTAGATGTTTTGGTGAAGTTTGGCCACTTCCCACATAACATCCTATTTCCGAAAGTTGTTATATGGAAAAAAATTGCAATTTACAAAATTTCTCGACAAAAGCCGCTGAGTAATAGTACTCCAACATTTTAAATTGGTATGAAAAATTTGGTTCGGCTGCGATGATATTTTGAACCCGCTCTTATATAACCCTGCGTACGAAAACTGAATCTATATATGATAAAGACATATATTTTCTAAGAATTATGTTCGGTGAAAACCGAATTTCTATTATATTCTCTTACTTGCTTTAGCATTAATTTAGACTGAGACTAAAAACTTAAAGCACTAGCGTCTAAGGCTATGCGCTTTATTCTACTGCTTGAGTGGTCAAGTAGGCAAAGGATGTCGACTAACAACTCCAGTGTCATTTTAGGGCAACCGAAATTGAGAATAAAGCGTAAATGCCGGCGACACAAACTGAACACATCGAACAACAGCAGCGGCCATATATATGAATTTTTTAAGGCACTTGAAAATATTCGTCGAGGGACGTTTTTCCCTATTTTTGCACAGAAATAGAAGAGTTTTCCATAAAGAGAAAGTTTCGGTCTTCCATCTTTCGTGGGTTTTGAGTAATGAGAAAAAAACAAAAAATTTTGTTGTGATAATCAGAATTGTGTTCAGTTCAAGCTTTATTGCGGACGTGTGCTCTAACCAATTTAGCTCATTTTCAATGCCAACCAGCGTGCCTATGTTTTTACTCATCTTGGGGACGATGTGCTCATTTTTACGATCAGGAAAGTGTCAACCACACACACTACACAACCTGGCAGACGCGGCTAAATCGATTCAGAATTTGACACTGCTTCCATTTAGGTGTTCCAAACATTATGCCACAATGAGTATACGCCTATCCTGCGGTGGAGACTATAAAAAAATCCAATGAAAAGGCTTTCTTTCACTCTTACAGATTTTTTTAATAATAAAGGGTTTTGTTTTGCCAGCAGACGGGTTAATAGTTAGACAGCTAGAATTGAATCTTTAGTGTGATCAGAGTGTATACTCATTTATGTAAGTGACTGTACCATATCATTGATTACTGTTAGCGGAATCATAAATTTATTGTAACTGTTTGATGATAGAAAAAAACATTTTATAAAAAAAGTTTAATCCTAATAAAATTTTGAAGCTGTTCTGTGGACCTGCTATTATTCGTTGCTTTTGTTGTTATTTGTTTGTTTAAAATATACATGACAATCATTGTTATTGACCTTTGTTTGAATTATAAACACACTAGAAAATGCTTTCAAGTGTAAATAAAAACATTATGCTATAGGATTATCTATACAGTGGAGCATAAAAGTTATCGAACAGGATATCCGCTATAATGTCGTTGACAATCAAAAATTTTTCATTTTTATCAAAATGATTTTGGATGAATAAATATTAAACTCAATTAAAAACAATTTAAAAATAAATTGATATGGGAAATGTTCGAAAAAATGTCCTTGGCAAAAACACGCCACAAATTTGTGACCTTTAAAAGGTACACAACATGTTTGCTTATGTATTTTTATGTTCAATCTACAAATCTCGATTTTGAAACGTTTTAAAGAAGGTTTGTACATCGATTTGTCTAGGCCCAAGGGCGAATTCTATTCAAAGCAGATTGTATTGGATCATTTTTGCGACCACTTGTTATATGAAAAATCAGTAATTTTCAAAATTTCTTAATCAAAACGGGCAAGTAATAGTATTTCGGCATTGTTAATCGATGTGAAAATTTTGAACCGAATGGGCGAATGTCTCTATAACCGCTTCTATGGATGGTGGGCTTTTATATGACAAAATATCTAATTATCCACATTTCGAACGAGTAAGGGTTCATAATAGTAGTTTGATGTAAAAATTAACCGCGTTAATGTAGACCCATCTTTGCTATGCTGCGTAATGGTATTTATTTAAAGTAAGTCGTTATATGGCAATAAGATCTGGTTTCTAATACCTTGCGAAGTGAAACATAAAAAGATCGTTACGAAGAAAACAACTCTGCTAAACTTAGGCCTCGTTAGTTTACCTTCTCTGTTTTTGCCTTATTGAGAGGAGCCCACGAAATATATGCTTTTACATGGAATGGAAACTACGTTTCGGAAATTTATTATGAAAATAAATAAAGGACTGCATGTTACCCGCCTACAATGTTCTCACTTGTTTCTTTTGCTTTCAGCTTGTCAAGATATGTATTCTGATCGTTCTATTGCCATAGCTTCATTACTTGCATACGACAGAGATCGCCTCATTTAGTTTCAATAAGCACAGATCGGTTCTTTGAAAGTTCACTACACTACACGTCATATTTCTTAATCGTTTTAAAGAAAGTTAAAGTGTTTGTGGGCTTTTACCTCCAAACCAATAAAGTATCTATAAGGCTCACGATGCAGGAATTTCGCAACTTGGTACCAATATATTGGAAAGGCATTTGGGTAAAGACTGACAAAGCAACATCGACATGCGGCATACTGCGGAATTAAAGTGACTTTAGGCGTCAGATCGACCAGCATATATAAAATATTCCATAATTGTTTAGCTCTCCAAAAGTCTTCTTCTCGTTGAATAGCAAAAAAAATTTGAAAAATCTGAAAAGATACTAATATCGATTGGTGAAAGGAAATGCTTAAGAAACGCAATGGCATTGTTTCAAAAAACGTGCAAAAGATCATTACAGGTGATGAACACTGGATCTGAGTGCATGAGTCGGAAAATGAACAGCAGGCTGAATCTATGAATGTTTCAAGGTGAACCAAATCCAACAAAAGTTGCTTGCATTCGAAATATATCGCAAAAAATGATGGATTGTGTTTTTGGAAAAAAAAGGTCAGGTAGCAACAGTGCCTTCAGAGAGACGCAACCCAAATGGTATAAAACCATAAGTTTGCCGGAAGTTTTTGATAAGATAAGAAGAAAAAAAAAGAGCACTGATAATTTTACATCATGACAATGCGGGCTCTAAAGCACCTCTTGTAGTTATAGTTTCGCACCCAATGATTTCATTTTTGCAACTGACAGCCGGGTATAAAACCTGAAGAGAGCGATTTTCATTGCCGGAAGAAACCGTCGATGTGGTAAAAGTCAATGTCTTGGAGGTACTTCGAGCGAAAAGAAAAAAAACGCTATAAGAGATACTTGGATGAAGTGCAAAATTACATAAAGCATAGAGGAGAATATTTTGAAAAACCATAAAGCAATCTTTCATTTTCGTTTCATTTATTAAGTAATTATAAAACCATGGGCTTATCACCTGCTAACATAGACACATTTCATATGCAAAAAGGAATTATAACATAAGTAAATATACAAGTCAGCTAGATAGTTACTAATGTAATCGCCTTGTTCCATGAACTCGCTAATCGTCAATTCTTACCAACAGCAAAATATACATTTTACCTTTAGCAGTGTGGTCAATTTCCTTCAAAACATATTCAAAGAACCAGGTTCAGTGGCAACACTTTCCAACATCTAGCAACAGTAGAACAATAGCAAATCGTTTCGCTGATGAGCTAGAAAAACGTGCTATTAATTTGAAAGGATTTCTATTCGATCTGGGGAATTGCAGTTGTTCAATTAAAAAGCTTGGCGATCGCGCTTAGATGATTTTGTGGAGATAGATAAGCAACCGCAATTTTAAATAATCGGGAAAGGAGAATTTTAAGAAGGCAGATATGGTATTTAAGTTTAAGAGGTACAACAAGTTTTAGACACGATGAACAATTGAAGTCTATCTGGACTATTCTCTCGGCACCCAGAAAAGGCTTCAACCCAATAGTTAGCGGCCATCTTGAGGAGGGAATGCTCAATGGTATTAACAATTTATTATTTTTCCTTATTACGGTCCACGCATAACCCTACATACAACATCTATACAAAGAAAACGTGCATTAGTAACTTATTTATGAGATGCGCACACTTTTGCCGTTGAGTGTACGCATACGAGCCTGTGGCCAAGGGATACAAAAGAATTCGTACACACACATCGTTCATTATCGCTTGTGATCAAAACAAAAGCTTGTTAGATTCTTATGCATTATATACACAAATACACTTACAAACATCGTGTTTGTTGTATTTTAATGAGAGAGAGACTGTGCTTTAAATATATATTTTTTTAAATTGTATTATAAGCAAGAGAAAGATGTAAAATAGGTTAAAAAAGCATAATAATTGAATAAATTTTTAGACGGCAATCGGCATTTGTTCTCTTCTTTTTGTCTTTTTCCTCTAAATTCAATTATTCTACATAAAAAAATTGCGTGCACAGAAGCAGAAAGAAAAACAGGAAAGGGAGAAATCAAATTTACTTCTTATTCTATCTCTCTCTCTCTCTCTCTCTCTCTCTCTCTCTCTCTCTCTCTCTCTCTCCGCGTAACTTTCAAGGGCAAATACTTTAAATCTAATTTTAAAATTTTAAAATTTCTTTATAAGTAGTGGTAGTTCTCTAAGCAAAAAGTTATCTTTTACTTACAATTTTATGATGCAAAGCTGAAAGTTCACGTTCCGTAACACGTCGACTGGCAGCCTCACGACGCCTTTGACGAAATTGACTGTATTTGTAGGCTAGAATAACTCCGGGCAGAGCTAAAGCCTCTAGAGGTGATTTACGGCCAAATGGCATTTCGTTTTCTTTTCCTTTCGTCGAAATTAATTATTTCGTTTTATTTAAATTGTAGTTAAATAATGAAAATATTGCTTTTCTAATTTCGTTATGATGATAATTATTTTTATATATATATGTTGAGCTTAATTGATTTTTTGTTATTTTAATTATTTGGTTTTGTTTGTAGAACTTGAGCTTAATATTAATTTTATAATTTTCATTTTCATTTTCATTTTTTTTTTTTTTTTCAATAATGTGCTAACTAATATATACATACACGTACATATAATCTTACTTGTGCTTGTTTGCATTTTTCATTACGTTTCATTTTCGATTTTATGCGTTTTTATGCCTTCATTTTCCCCTTCTTCACGTTTGTGCGTATACCTGTTTAAACATATTTTTTCTTCTTTTTACATCCATTTGTTTTATAGATTTTTACCTTGACTTCTTTTTATACGCAACCAGACAGGATGGAAGTCTATTAATATTGTCATTCTGCTTGTTATCTCTATAAAAAAGCATTAGAATCTCTATGAAGTCTATATTCTCCTAATGGGCATAGCACATCGATTTCATTAATCTGGGGCCTTCGATCTGTGTCCGCACATTTTTAGGAAAATCCGCAAAATTAAAAAGCTGAATAGATACTGTTAGTTAAAAATAAATAGAAATTGTCCTCAAAGCGTCGAAAATATCTCAAAAACTGTGGGGAAACCGTTTAATATTTCATTTTCCTTCTTTATCAAAGCTTTGTTCTTCAGGTGATATGTATGCAAGTGTCGTCTTCAGACGACTACACTCTACGATTTCTTACATGTTTATTGTTCCCTACATAACTAAATGTACGCACGCATACGCAGAAACATATTTTTACATGTATATTTATACATACAAATAAATAAATATACCTCCAAGCAAAAGTTCGTGGCGTCTTTCATTGAAATTCAAATTCCTTTTTCTTGCATTTTAAATAAACTTCATTATGCCATTTTTTCGACAACCTTTTGAAGTTGGTATGGTAGCATTACTATGCCATCACTGCAAAATTTCTCGGATTTCTAACCGAAAAACTGAATCGAGTCATTTTCACTCGCCTATTTTGAAGTCAGCTTTACGCTATTAAAACAACTCTACACGACTACGAAAATAGGTGGTAATGGAACAGGACAAAGTTGCAACTTTATAATGAACGCATAAAAATTACCCAGAATTTCTAAGCGAAAAACTCGACCGGGTCATTTTCACACGCCTACTTTAAAGTCAGCTTCACGCCATTAAGAGACTTCTACATGAGAGAAACAAGTGGCTATGAAGTTAAGAAAAGTTGGGACTATATAATAGGTAACCAAAACTTCCCCGGCAAACTGTCCCAATTTGTGCTGAATCATTAAGGATGTGTACGGTCCGGCATTGTCGTAATGGAAGACGACATTTCTCTCATTGATCAATTTTGGAGGCCTCACTTTAATTATGCGCGTTAATCAGATTCGTTGTTTACAGTAAAGATTCGAATAAATCGCCTGGCCGCGATGCGCGATTCACGTCCAATTGTTACTTTACGTAGAAATAGTGTCCATTTTATCGTGGATTGCGTAGTTTCGTCCATACGAACCAATTTTCATCGAACGTTATCAATCATATATAGAATGAGTCGATTTGCTTCTGTTTGAGGATTGGATTGCAATGGAAGTTTATCCTAGCACGCATTTTTTGTACGTGACGCAAATATCAAGCTTTCTTCAGTATCCATTTTTATGCCAGTGGTCCATAAGTGGTATTAAGTCAATATTTAGTTCCGTGACGATGTGTCATAAGATGTACTCTCGTCCCTAATTTTTTTAAAGACTTTATAAACGATTGATTGACAAGAATGGTGGCGAGTTTTTATCACTTCGATTGATTTGATAGATGTAAAAATGTTTTCGCCCTTTTTTTAACTATATAAGGTATACGGTTTTTTATACGCGCTGCAATAAGTCTTGATGGATCTAGAGTTCTAATTATCTAAGGTTTTTAACTAGGGACGAATGTTACCCCTTATATGCGTTACATTAAGGCTTGATAGAAGTAGAGATATCAGAGCAGCACGACTCTAATCTTATTTATAAAGAAAAACGACTCAAACTTTTTCTTTGACCACCCATTATAAATGTACTTAATGCACGGTTATTTACAACGTATACAGTAAAAAGAAGGTTAACGGAAGCTATGAGGTATGCTTAAAATGATGTTTCAATCGTTTATGTTGGAGACGAAAGAATAAACCAAAATTATTCTTTCGAAAGAAATTGAATTTAAAAGCTTCTTTAAATTGTTACTCAAATTTTATTTAACAAACACAGCAGATAATGAGAATGAATGTAACATTCATTAAATATATGCCCCATTGCGCTTACATAAAATATAGAAAATTAGAAGCACCACAGATGAATCGTCAATGAAGTGCAAGTTTTTTGCCTTTTTTTTCTTATTTCCTACAATTTTATAAATTTTGGACAATTACATCAGAGAGAACTTGTGAGGACCCAAAAATTGCTCTTTGTTATAACGTCGCGCGCTTTTCGATTAGTGTAGGCATTCAGTTAACTTTAAGCAGGTATGACTGACAACGGAGTTGTGGCACTCTCCTCCTTCCAGGAAGTAATGTCGAAGCACCAGTTTGGTTTGTCTCGCCATAGACTCTAAAGATCCGGTTTTCTTTCTCTTCTTCTGCGGCCATCCAACGTGTATTGACTTCCACCTTCAACATCACAACTAAAGCGAATTGTAGGTTTATTTATTCTTTTATTTCGCTTTAATAGTACTCCGCACACTAAGTTATATGCTATACCTTTACTAACTATATTTTCTGTAAAATGGATTGTGATGGTGGATAATTTTGCCAACTTAACTCTTTTAATTATTTAATCCATTTAGTTGAATTTGTACTCGATTACTTTTGTGAAGTTACTTCATGACAAAGCAATGTAAGCTGTAACTTTATCGGTACTAATTACGATATGGAACAACTTATTGTTAAATAAACAACCAATTAAAATACAATTGTCAATCTTCTTACAATCTTCGAATCGTTTAATGAAATTGTGTCAATATGGAGAATATATATGTTCATATGAAATTAACATCGCTTTATGCTCTTTACTTCAGCGCAGCGCAAAGTGCGTATCTTCTGCTAAATCGTTCTTACAAATGGAAATATCTTGTGGGAGACACCGATACTGCTTATAAGTGTGTTTCCGACTGTAATAAAAGGTTTCACAAACTTGAACTCAATCAGTAATTCATATTCCTATACATACGGATTTTTGGACCACAAATAGGAAGGTTAAATTTATTCAACAAATTTTTTTACGCACTTAGTTTAATCGTAAACTGTGCACCATGAGCCTTTAAGCGTTTTGATTATTGCAGATTACATACCATAAAAAAATTTATATTTACATTAGTTTAAACTAACTATTAGCACACAAAAAAAAATTTGCAAGCTCAGAGTTGCTCTTTGTATCAACAAAAATTTTTTTTCTTAGTAGAATTCGGAGTCAATAAGGTAAAAATATTGTGGTGTTCTACGACTGACCGGTAAATACTCTACACCACTTCCCTTAATACAGTTGTCAATTTTCAATTTAACGCGTTATATGGGAAGTAATCGGAAAAGTGCTCCGATCGCAACGATTTTCAATAGCGTTCGTTCGTGGGCTAAAACACGTCGATGTGCCAAATTTCATAAAAATATATCAATATATTGCGATGTGTATGTTGAACATAAATTTACAAGCCAAGGACAGCCAAGCGCAAACAGTGATTCTGAATCGACCGATACAATAAAAGGTGCGTCTACTACAAATGTACAAACTAAATATAACGTTGTACCATAAAAGGTGTGGGATACAAAAGTATAATATATATCTTGCTTACAATGGATAATATAAGGTTGTATGTGTGTCTGTATTATTTTGTTTGCATAAATAAATTATGAAATATGAACAAGCACAATAACATTTAATTATTGTTATAAAAGAATGTATCGAGTTTAGATGTGAAGAAAGAAGCCTAAGAAAACGGGTTCATATATATACTTAAATTTGTATGTCAGGTATATTGCGCTATTTTGCTGAAGACACAAGTTAACATACGATTACAACGACCTTAAATTTAGACTTTTATAGCTTGAAACGTTGGGAGAAACGGGAGCAAATAAATACAATATGGCAAAAACGGCAAGAATTCTTCATCATCAGAGTTGGAAACTTAACTTTGGTGACAAAATTCTTTATAATATGTTCTACTACACTTTTTCCAGGTCAGAAATATTTCGATCTTCCATCAGGATTAACCGGGCTGCTCTGTTACATATTTGATCAATTGTTGAAAAAACTTTGTATTGAAAGACCTGAATAAAAGTTATTTAAAGAAGAAAAGTTTAAGAACACAATGCTAAACCAGGTCATCACTTGCAAAAGAACTCTGTGAACCTACTAAGCATGTGCACTTTGAGCAATTATGTTCATAAAATAGTCACAGAGTGAGGAATTCATCACAAAGACGCACATTCATTAAGTTCACATTCTTATCAACTATTCCACAGAAGTTAATAGGTATCTCTTTACTCTTTTCATTTTTCTGTTTTATTGGGACAGGAACATTGTGAAAGGTTCCGTTTTATTGCTTATCGCATTTTGTTCTCTAGAACTTGTGTACCTAATTGATCAAGCTATTTCCAGCTAAATCGATTCGTGTATGCCGGCGAAATTTAACAGCGGACGGGTTCTTCTTTTCCTTCTTCTCAACAAACGCCAATGTTTAAATTTTGCGTAGAATTTCTACTACAATATGATATATAAAATGAAGTTTGAAAACCCCAATCCCAATGAAGCCTGATGTTTTCTCAACTGCCAGAGGACCTCATATATGCAAATTTCTCATTTGCGTTCTTTCTTAGTGCTGCTGGGTGCAGTTCGACTAACAGTCCTACGATCTTTAGAAAGTTCGTTTAAGAGATGATCTTATTGTCTAAGTCCATACTCAACAAACTAGTTTATGTACATTATGTACTTTACGCATGAAAGGTATCACGCCATGACTAATAGAGAAATAGCTGAATTTGAACCATCAACACCGAATGGTCTGTCTATCGAGCACTGGCATGACTCTACTTGATGTTTCGCAACAGATGTCTCTAGGGGGTTAAAGTGGTTACGCTGCTATATAGGCTTAACCGCACGTCGGCGAGAGTAATTACTTCCCGAATGCAGCTAAAAATTGTATACGAACGTATCCCTTTCTCTCGTAAGACTGAGGCCTATCTCTAGAAACTCTGTCTTTCTTTGGGGATGCGAAGCAACTTCACATCGAACAAATGCTCCTTCCGCGTGTGCGAAACAACCTTTGCCAATCCCCGAAGAACTTTATTTCAATTGAGATTATAAAAGAAAATTGATTAGAGGAGATGGGCACAACACTTCAAACGGTCAATTAAAGTCGAGCTTTGGTAACTTGCGCTGACTGGAACCTATTATTAAGACACAAATTAATCATTTTTTAAAATTTTTTTTTTTTAATTTGTCGATAGTAAAAAACTAACATATGGTAGATTTTGCTGCCTTCGAATTTCCATAGCTGTTAAAGCACCATACAAGCACCTTATTACCAACAATCAAAAAAACAAACACATAAGGAAAATGCGGCTCAAGTGTCAACTTGCCTGGAAAAAAAACGACATGATTTTCCGAACAACTTGTTAAAAGATAACGATCACTGCATCAAGAAATAATTGAGTTGAAGCCTACACCAAGCAATAATTCAAGCCTACACCAAGAAATAAAAAGAAATAATAACACTCAACCAACATCAACCAAAATCAGCCCCTTCCTGGCAGAAAATAAACCACTTACACCAAGAAATGATAACATTCAACCTACATCAAAAAATAATTGAATTAAATTCTGCGAGAGAATGTTTATATGAGAAGAAATCATATATATTTCGCCTCATCAAATCATATGTATTTTTTCCCACACAGATTCTGAGTGGGTTTTCTGCTATGCCTACAGCAATTTGAGGTCTAAGCAAACTTAAGAAACAAGATAAACTCCTCTAGTCAAAGAGATTTTCCCGAAAGCAAAAATTGGGAAATAATTTCCTTTAAATCTGGCGGATATCGATCAACACTCCAAGAAAAGTTACTACTACAAGTCTCATCTTGAGTTACTTATGCAATATTAATTTGAAATAAATTGAATTTCAAGAGTAGTCTTATAGGTGGGGTATATAAAATTTGTCTTATAAACCGAATACAAGTAGTTGTTCTGTTTGTTTCTCGTGAAAGATTTTTTTCTGATCATATCTTATTTGCTTTCAATTTCTCAATTTCGTACTAACTGTCACTTCAATTTCTTAATTTCGTACTAACTGTCACTTTAATTTGATTTTTTTTTCTTTTCATTAATAATATTTATAAAAATATTGCAAATTAAGACATTAACAAAATATTCAGGGAATGCTGAGATGCTGCAGATACGATTCTGTGTGCTTAAGTGCGAAAAAAGTCACCCAAAACAACGATGTGGTTGAAAGGTGTTACGAGATGAAAGCCCCAAAGGATGCCGTAGTATTAATTCTCGAAAAATCTAAATGATCATAGAGAAGCAAAGCATCAACTTATCAAAAGGTATAAATAAAAGATTTATTAGCCCAACAATACTCTTGGCTTTCCTTCTAAAATCACTTAGTAAACACGTTTTTAATTTTTTTCGGAAATTTTGCAATAGCCACTGTGATACTGCCGTAAGTAGTGTAAGATCAACAAAAAAAAAAGAGTAGAACAAGAGCAATAATGCCATACCATGAATGGATGTACGCTTTGAAATAAAAAGTAATACTTCTAATGTCTACCAAAACGGAGACGCCATACCCTTGCAAAATAATGCGAAAGACTGTTGTAATCCTCGGCTGAATGCGACATTAGGTGTATTATTTGTTTAAAGCGCTTGCCTACCCTTAAAAACAAGTAATAAAGTTTATTGTGCCGGTCGTATTCGTAATTCACAATTAGTTGTTTGTCCAACAATTGTTTATTTTTTGATCGTTAAGCGAAAGTTAATTTCTCAGTGGCTGTCAAATCGTCTCAATTTTAATAACTGCCATTTAACTCTGAAACACGGAAGTGAATAGTTTTTAGTTTCCTTGTCCGGCTATTTTTCACCTGTTTCAGTTTGTTGGAATTTCGCAATATTCTTATTATTTTGTGTGCGAAATTTGAAGAAATGGTTAATAAACGTGGCTTGACGTTTTTTAAGTTTAGATGTTTGTTAGTTATCTAACGTAAGGCGCTAGAAATTTTTATTATTCTATACATTTATTGTTTATGAGCTTATTTATATATTATTTAATTCCATTAATTACAAGACCCGGTAAATATTTGTGCAGAGTTGGGCCGTAAGGCATCGATAAAAATATACAATTAATTTTTTTTAAATATTCCTAAAATATATTAATTTAGTAAAAAGAATTTGAAGTTCAATACTGTGGGGACCAAAACAAAAAAAAAAATACAAGCTCACGGTTTTAATAGTTTTTGTCCGTCTTCTAAGAGGTTCTAAGAGGTTGAAGTCAGGTTTGTTTTCCTCTCGAAAACAATCTTAACAAAAGAGACTGCAGTCCAAGTGGAAATTCTATATGAGTAGGAAGACTACACAAGCATAGAAATTTTGGCCTCTTTTTTTTATGAAAAAACTACCCCAACGCCAATTTTATGTTACAGAGTATAGTTTGTAGCCTCAGTTTCTGTGACTTTCGTGTAACCACCCAGGGAATGTCCTCTATTAGTTGATGAGTGTCGGGAAGAAGACAGGAAAGAGGAACAATAAAGAGGTAGTGACCGCAGCCTAGTGCGTGTCTGTTCAAACGACAAGTGTTATGCCTTTACGGATCGAGCACGCGCCCAAAGAAAACTCTACCATACTTGAGGTTTGAAGCTGTGAAGACTGTTTGGTAGTGGCGGTTTTTACTTACTCGTCCAATCAAGCGGATAAGTGTTAAGAAAGTGAGTACTTGAGTAGAAAAAAAAGGTTCTTAAACTCCAAAATTCAAACTGGTACACAGATGGATAGATGGGCAGGTGGACATATCTAAATCTAATCAGAATTTAATACTGCTTAAAAATGCAGGCCTCACAAGTTTATTTTTGTAAGGGTAAAAAAAAAAAAAGTTTTCACAAAAGGAATGAAAATGGAAATCTCTGTTAACTCTCATGACATTTCATTTATTTCATCTGCAGAAGTAAATAGTGTGTCTGAAAGTAGGCAACGTTTTCTTAGTTTCCTTCAACGGTAGATTTGCAAAGCCAAACGAAAAAGAACAAAACTAAAGAAAATTCTTTTATGTCATAAATAAAAGTGAAATTTATGGCTGAGTGTTAGCACCGGAGTTTTATGTAATCCATTTCAAATATGGAAAGGAAATTTTGATGACTGAACGGCACAGCGAATATGTTCTTAATTTATTTGAAGATTTAGATAAATGTAATGTTTTTATCAAAAATATGATCTGTTAAACACCTTGAGATTACGATTTTTTTAATAACACTTAACACCTTCAATGATTCAAGCTAATTATTTTTAGTAAATTATTCCAAGTTTAATTTTTTTCTCAATTCGAAAGACTTTTCTTTTACGCATTTAAGATTATGTATAATAAAATTCAATGATTTTGTAATTGTTTTTCTTTCTTCCACACTTGCTAACGTTCGTTATACATGTTATGAGTTTTTATTTATTAATGCCTTCATTTTTCTTGCAGAATTATAATAATTTAAAGATTTGGATCATTATACTTAAAAAGTTCTTGATTAATAAGTTAAATTTTTGCATTTTCCTCCAAATCAAACATAAAAAGTGGGGAAAAATATCACGTGTAAACAATGCGACAAATTGTAGGTTACATTTAATATCAAGCGAAACTGAACTAGTAATGACGCAGTTGCCTACGCAAACGTATACTAAACTACGAACAAAAACATCAAAAGATAGATGTGGTGTTGAAGAGTAACGTGCAGACAAAGTTATAGTATACATGTAACAGTAGGAGCAGCATCTGTACCAAAATGGTTGCAAACAAACAGGGCTAATGTATGATAGGAAAAAAGCGCCAAGAGTGTAAGAAATAAAGATGGCATGGAAACTTAATTAAGAGATAAGTGGATGACAGTGCAATGTTGGAAATACTGTTGCAGTAAATAATAAAATTAAAGGCAAAAAACAAAAAACGAAGAAGAAACTGGTGGGAAAAACCAGCAGATGATGGAAAGTAAATAAAATAACATCGTACAGGGGTAAAGGAATGCTAGATGAAGGAAGAAAAAGTATATCAATCTATTTCCAAATAAATTGAATGCCTTTTAATTGGAATTAATTTAATTTAATTCTTTTTCTACGTTAATTCCTTTTATATTTACTTTTAATCCGTTTATTGTGGAATTTTGATAACATTGCACTTTTTTTGTTTTGCTTATAACGCAAATGTTCTACGGCTAAGCATGTATCGGAACGAAATTAAGATCAACTTTTGATAGCCTGCAAACACGTTCTCCGTTATATCACCTCCGCTCAGTTGCGTTTTACGTTTTCAACTGTTCAACTGTGTGATATTTTTCCAATGGCTGCTATGAATGCTTTGCAAAAAAATATGGGGATTTTGTTGTTATTGCTGAGCGTTAGTAAGACTTTGGTGAAACTCTCTGAGAGGGCTTTCGTTTGCTCTAATTATTGTGTTATTTATTTTGCTTTTTTTCCTTTCCTTTTTTATAGTATTGTAAACAAAAAATGTATACAATTATGGATTATGCAAACTGCCCTTAAAAGTGATTGATAAATGCGTAAAATATTGTCCACATGTGTTAACGCGTCGTTGGCGGCTATACAATTGGAATAATTTTGTAAAATGTGCAGATTCGTAAGTATTGCTTGAGGGGAAGTATGGATAATATAAAATGTACTTTGAAATTTTTAAAACATTTTGTTCTAGCCTTACGTGGAACAATTTATTTAATAAAAGACATAAAAACAAATTGTTTTATTTGGAGAAAAGAAGCGCATGGTATGTTACAAAAATTTTCCCTAAAACATTTGCAAGCGACATCCCCGTATGACAACCGTTTTTGACTTTGGCTTAGCTACGATGAAAGCGAAGAAAAGGAAACCGAATATATATAACATTACAAATATAATATCATATCTGAAAGGTACAGGGTATATTCATTTTATCAAAAAATTCCGGACGCTCAAAAAACAGCTATAAAAACCACATAGAGTACATATGTTGTTGATTAGCACGATATGGACATCCCCGTCGGCCTGTCCATCATAAACATTTTTCGAGTTGTAATGATAAAGAAGTTGCCTTCAAATGCAGCAAAAATTTTGGAAACCTGCAGTACAACGTAACGTTAGAACATCTCTGTTCTCAAAAGCAAAAAAAAAAATATAATGTTTTGGTTCATTGTGCATTCTATAGATGACTTTATATTATTTATTTTATATTAATTGCCTTGTCGTTATCTATTCCAAATTTGTAGTTCCTTCTTCTTTTTCTGTTACTCAGGAAATTAAAAATTGGAAACTCACTGGGAAATGTGAACACAGAGTTGTTTGCAAATCAAAGGAGGTATAGCGAATTCAAAAGAAAACATATGAAATTGTTTAAAAATCAAAGGGAGGTATAGCGAATTCAAAACTAAGCATATGAAAAATTTTTTCCTTCAAGATTTTTACAAAACTTATTTAAAAATTGAAAAACTGAAAGTGAAGAAGAGGAAGAGTAATTGAGGCAATTTTATTAGATAAATATATATGCAGGGAGATTTATTATTTAAGTAAGTAAGCGCATTTTCTCTTATGATAATTTGAATAAAGTAACCTGTGTGACCATCTACTATTTGAATATTTCTTTTATGTTTTTTCAGATCCATCCATCCGAAAGGAAGTATTTCATCAACAAGGAAATAGATAGATGGCAAAATCAAACTTATCGATAGAGATAAATTATTGAAGACAGTGGTAAACAACAGGGAAAATATTACATTTAATATTATAGGGTATCTATATGACTTTTTTCCACCCTACCTTATTTGCTGTACAGGGTTGTAGTGGTAATTCACTCAGACGTGTATATATATTTGTATGTATGTTTATTATTACTATTATATATCAATTTCAAATTTCCATTTTCGCGAATGGGAAAATGTTTGTCACAGATACTACAAAGTTGCGCAGACGGGGAGATGGACGGACAGGCAGACAAAGAGACGCGCGTGGCGGGGTGCATTCCAAATTTGAACTGGTGTGTTTATATGCTTTATAGGATTTTTACCCTTGTTAAACTCCGCCATAAGCGTTTTGAAAAAAAACGAGAATTTATGGTACATTATATAACCAAGAAGGCGTGGCCGACTTTTTCCATTTTTCTAGGGCATTCGCCATAAAACATACGATCGAATTTTTGTAGATGTATCTGCTGGAATAATAAGCAAAAAAAACAAATTTTTATTCCATTTAAAAAACTGAGGTGTCCCCAGTTTACGTAGTACCGTAGACGCGTTCTTCGATCGATTTGTCCCATTCTGTGCACCAACTTGCGTGCAAGAATTTCCAACCTTTCTTTCAAATTTCAAGTCGATAGCTTCATTTTTGCGGGTACGAGAATATTCACAACAGACATTAGGCAGACTGACAGACAACCAGTTGCATAGACAGGCATTCTTTAATCAACTTACAATTTGACGATAATGAAGAATGTGTTTACTTTCTGGGGTTCTTATAGCTTCCTTCTGGGCATTGTAAAGGTTTTGACCTCCCTTTCTTCGGTGGTGGTTATAAAAATCCAACTTCTGCACCGAACAGGTAAGAGCCGCGACTACTAAGTTGGTTCTTGCGGATTTAATTCTTAGCGCGGTAGAGCAAACTTGGCCTTAGCTGCAGTCGGCAAAAGTCTAACCCTAACAATATGCTAGATCCACTTTTTAACTCTTGCACCTTGCTCACTTCTTTCTAACCGTCACCCTGTTACATATTGTAAGACACATCGCTTAAGTGAAATACTAGCGAAGTACCAACAAAAAGCAATTAAAAACGCTGCAGTGGGAGAGGGCCTTAATACATTTACTTACCGTAATGCATTTACTCATATAAAGACTTTTTAAATATGTGGGAAGTGGTTGCTCCAAACCATTTTCAATAACGGTCGTCCTAGGGCCAAAACTCATCAGTGAATACAAGAAAGTAACACGATCGTGCGGACGGACAAGCTAATATCGATTCAAAAGTTGGATATAAATCGGTCGGTATAATAGAAGATGGAAAAAGATATTATATCCTTTTGGATGTAAATTCGTAATTTATTAACAGCGATGTTTCCAAATTGTTAAACTTGTATTGGTATCCTGGCATTATGCGGTTCGGTGCTTATAAAAATTTGTTGCATATGAGTCTGGTTCTTGCGGCAAAATTATTAAAGCTGAAAATGTTTTTTAATTAATTTCCATGTTGCGATTATCAGTTACAAAGCAATCATGTTTAGTAAATGATATTTTCTCCACAAATTCATATGAATAAGTTTACGCGCATTTATGTGACCTTATTTTACAACACCTATCATTATTAAGAATGTTGATAGGTAAGCGTAATACGTGAAGGTGTGCACAATGCGTAAAGGATCTAAAAACTATATTTTGTAAGAAAGCAGTAAAATTAAATGTGTGATTAATTATATTATCCGGAAGTGACAATGCCTGTATACAAAAGTAACACTGACTTTTACACATAACGTAGGGAATGTGTTACATTTGTCACCTATTTGCAAATCATGGAAATATGTGTTCGGCAAAGTCCAAGAACTATACATATATTTTTATTCATAGTTAATCAACTTGGTCGTATATGTCTATGTTTCCATTCATTGAAATCACGTTTATGATTTCAAAATTTTGCATAGAAAACAATGTTAGTCTAAAATATTTTGTTGTCACTCTTCTCAAACTAGCTTCGAATTTTAGCCAAACTAGTCCTAAGCAAAATTATTAAAGTTTACCTTCTTCTACAAGGTAAGACCTTAGCTTGAACTGTAAAACTCGACGTCCTAGAAGCTCCCGTTTAAGTACGACAATCAGAATTCAGGAGCTCGCTTGTAATTATTTACAGACCATACAGCTAAAGCTGTTCTCATGCGTTAGATAGGGACCTCAAAAAAACAAAAAGTAATTAGAAACTCCATAAAGAGTTCTAATAAGCGATTGTTCACAAAATATTAAAGAAAATTTATTTCATTCGGTGGAGGAGAACTGCATAAAAAAGTTTCCCTTGGAAAATATATCAAAGTGCTTTTTTAATAAAGAAAATAATTAAATTGCACAAGTGAACGTTTTAAAAAAATTGGATTTCTCATATTTTCAAAATATACTTAACTCAGCATGTCCCGCCATAGCCCAAAACGCGCGTACTCTTCCTTGCCCTCCTTGTCACGCAGTCTTTATACATATTTATGGAGCGCCACACAAAGATTGCATAAAACAAATCGCATAAACGAAATAAATGTCATAAAATAAATCTCATAAACAAAATAAGTGTCGTAAAACCACTCTCGCACACAAAAAACGCATAAAAAATACCGCAAAAAACAATAACTGTATGAAATCAAGGGGAAGTATGTAGCATTTTTATTTATACAGTTACCTAACAAGTGCTACTAAACCGTTAGAAAGTATAGTTTCATATATGCACACGTATGTACTTTCATGTATATGGACTCCAATGTCCACGGTAAGATATTCGACCTATTTTGCATTCAAATATTGCACACGATTTGATGATGTTACAAGTTTCTTTCGAAACTGCATACACCTTTCCTCTTGGTTTATTTTCTTTAGCGTTCATTGCCAATATCTGCAATTTGGCCCTTATTAAGTTTTTTACGTTCTTTATTTTTGTGATCGCTGCATATATGGAATTGTAGGTCAGCTGATATCACGAGATTTTTGATAAGCATGATTAGTATAAGACGGCATATATGACCGTCAACCATCAACGGCTGGAAAGTGATAGAGGAATAATAGCGACAACTGTTTGATTTGCAGTAGTGTTTTTTCTTAAATGCAATGAGTTTTTATAAACATATAAATTAAACATTTCGGAGAAAGCAAGTTCTGGGAATAAAGCTAATTACCGGTCCATAAACAAATCGAAGTTGATTAGAAGTTTTCGAGTTACAAGAACTGATTTTATGAACGGCGATTACCAACTCAAGTGATTGTCATTAGTTGTTTCCTACGCTTGCCATACTGACACCAAAATAATAAATAATCTTTGAGCGTCACATTATATAACTTTAATTGGTATTGAAACGCATATAGCAAATAGCTGCTGCAAAAGGACTCTTGCTTACTTACTATAAGATGTGTGAGCTTTCCATTTCGCCCACATTTAGTTTCAAAGAGCTTGTATTTTTGTGTACGTGAACGTTATCACATCCGAAAAAACTAGAAGGATAGATGTACACTTTATTAGGCTAGGAACTGAACGCTAAAAAATTTTATTACTTTCACAATCGTATTGAGTAATTTGAACTAATCCTAAATAAGCAGATTTAATAGCCATTAATATGAGGACATAACCAAATAAAAAATTCCATAATTCCCATTTAAGTCCCCTTCGCAAAGGTCCTGACATAGGGCTAACAAAAATATTGAAAGTGAAGAGATTTTGTCGATTAAATGTTTAAAAAACAGCAAATTCTTTAATAGCTAGACGTATCAATACAAGAGAAATAAGCGTGTTATATTTCTTTGTCCGTAAACTAAATTATTGACATTGACCGTGGAGAGATAATTCATTCGAGTCATTCCACTCCCGGTATATTGCAATCCATAATAATACAATGGCTACGTAAAGATCCACCACCGGGACTTTGTCCACCGCCACGGCTGGTATTGCGGGCATAAGCACGAGTAGGACTACTGTCACCTCGACTGTCGGATGCAAAAGGAGAGAAAAAAGTTTGAAAGAAATGTGGTATCGCTAATAGGAAGCCAATCAAGATGCCAATCATGCGGCTTAAATCTCGGCCTCGACCTTCGCAGACCTTATTCCTAGCTTCATCCATGTTTTTTCATATTTATAAATTTAAGAATTTTATTTGGATTATAAAGGCAATTTGCGTTGACTATGAATTTTTTTAAATTTCACGAAATAAGTAAAATGAGAAAATTATTTCTAATCTTGTTTTTATTTTTAAATTTCTAAAACCGAAAGTCATTTTTTTCCTAATTTTCAATACGTTTCACATTTCATTTCTAAATTTCTTTAGATTTTTTCTTTTATCCATTATGTCGATTTTCATGACATACTTTCGAAAATTTAGCAATCAAAAACAAGCGTAGAGCGTAACTTAGTAAATCATGTATTGTTGATATGTGTTCTCGCAAAAGTAGAAGAAAATTTCGCAACGAGACCGAAATCCCAGCCAAGACAGTTTACTTCGGTCTATTTCTTCTTGTCAGTTTAAATATGGAAAATCGACAAAGTGGAACTAGTGTTTCGCCCACAGTTAGTCTCAAATTTATAATTAACCTTTTTTCATTCATTTCACAAAAATGTGTAACTATTAGATTTTTTTCTTTAGCTTGACAAAATTCCCATTGATATTGTGCGATCGATTTTTCATTTGACGATAAGGCATGCATGCTTTATCGGTAAATGTGAACTCGCTACTCGTTAAAGTGAGTCGATAATCGACAGCTGTTGAGTTTACCAGCCAGTTCATTCCTAGGTTTGCCAAAATTGTTTAAAAGAAACGGATTACACAGACATGTTTTTTATTCGCAAACATGAGGTGCAGCTTGGTTTAACATAGGTAAACATGCCTTCAAATTTTCGTTTTTATTGGTTAAATTCAAAAATCAAATATTAGAAGAAGTTTTTTTGAAAAGAAAGGTGGGCACGCTCCACAAGATTTGAATCAAGATTTAATTTACTCAATCTCTGGCAAACTTATCTCCGTTTCGCAAGAATAAATAACGAGTCACCAAAAGCGGTAAAGTGGGTTCATAAGGAGCATTGCGAAGGAATACTCTAGAGTAAATAAAGTAAACTAAATTTTGATGCCATACACCAGTTGTAGTACAAGGGTATATATATTTTTTTTATGGAGGTAGTCGCAGCGCACTGTCAACTAGTGGCCCTACAATGAGAGCGAAACCATTTTAACATTACTTAGAGATGGACCCTCACAAATTATCCGACCTCCCCGCCCTCGCCATAGATTAGGGATCGGATGTCGTTTGATTTGATATCGAAGCACGGCTTGCACAAAACCGGCGCATTTCTCCTATCTTTTGATGTCCATTAAGGTGATCGCTAGCAGGTTACCTGGCGGAATTTCTATCTGAAAAGCCGGTTTCTAAAATATGATTAAACCGGACCGAGGAAAACCGTGAGCAGTGCATCGTCGTTTATGCGTCAGATAGAAGAGACATTACAAATAGTGAAATGATTGCATCAATAGCTCTCGTCGTTATGAACGCAGCCTCCGCCCTTAGTATCCAACGAGGAATACAGGGCGCAATAATACACATAAATTTATTGGTTGGTTTTGTGCTGGCAAAATTATGCACGCGTTGGATAGTGGCAGAAAGTGAAACCATGAGTGATCTCCAGTATATCTATTTCGACATAGACAATGATGCAGTACAACGAACGTATAAGAAATCAAAAAAGTGAAATGAACGGAAATAAAGACGGGCAACAGTACACTAATCTATATCAAAAGAAAGATCTGAATGCTGTTGTGGCATAGCTCCTCGATATATATATATGAGGCGGGAATGCCAAAAGTTAGAGATTCTAATAGAAGAGATAAGACAGCATATTGGTGGAACGAGGAAATAAGTCATCTAAGGTCGGAGCAGACATTCCCAAAACCAAAAGTTTGTGTATAGTCCTCCTTTTCATTAAATCGATCGATTCAGAATCTCTTTCTGAAAGTAACTCTCTGAATTGTTCTAAGCCTGTCAGTCTTCTATCCGTCTGACTGTCTTGTTTTCTTGTGGTGAGTCTATAGGTCGCAATTTTTTGTTTGATCCAACGGTACTGTTGAATGTCATTCGGATTGGACTACTTTTTCCGTCACTTCAGATATAACACTCCATTTGTGAAGTTATTATACGAACAATGGTAGCGCTATGTAGGGTATCGAATGGTGGGCCGCAATGGTGTCCTGTTTTAAACATATGCATATATATTTTTTTTTTTTTGGTTTGTTGGGTAGAGATGGACCAAGCCATATGCATATATATTTACTAAAAAAATGCTTTAATGTTGATTCTATTATTCAATAATCAAATTTTTCCCTTTATTCTATTCTAAGGGTTGCCAACCCTCTCCTTCAGACTCTTTCCAATTTTTCTTATATAAATTGGCAGGATGCGTAGCTTTGTCGTTAAGCAGGGGTGTTCTTAGCCGAGAAGCTTCTTAGTGGACGCATCCGCAGTACACAAGAAGAATGTGCTATATGTTCGATGGGAATAGAAGGACTTCCTATGCTAATAACTTCTGCATATAGTTATCCGTACACTGTGACGTATGGATTAGCAAAAATTTGACTGAGAAGTTTTCATTCCTTTGTCTCCTTGTAAAGTTAATTGAAAGAAATGTAAAGATCACGTATCATAAATGCTGCTAAGAAACCATAAAACATTTATATCGAAGGGAATATATTATAGCTGGAGATTTTTGCTGCTTGTGTGAATGAAATTTTGAAGGTTTGAGCTAGAAAAAATATTAGTTTATTGAATGGTCTTTAGCCAAACGATTGCTCCTGTCCACAATCTACTTTCCTATTATTCTACCTTTAGTTCGTCGGAAATGCATACGAACCATGTCCATGTAAAGATTGCTTTTAAAGGATTAAAATAAATGCAATTGGTACATTTGGTACATGATAGAAAAGCATTTATTCATATAATTAAAGAGTCAGCTGTGCTCGTATGAGCAATAAATAACAAATAACAAATTTATTTAGTTTAACATATCATGACAGGGGTTTTACCTTATCTTTAAGCCATCTCCGAATAGACGTTTTCGGCTAAGCATATGAATCGAATCTCTTCAGGTTATGTAAAGAAAATGAAAAGAAAGACAATAAACTCAATAACTTTAGTCCTTGCTACAAATGCAGCTTTGAACACGAATTTAAAAAAAAAAAAAAAAACCACTAAATTATTATTTTAAAGTTTAACTTGAATGGTTGAAAACTGCATAAAAATCTTTTTTCATGTTTGCACCAACCACTCAGTCTGAGATCAGTCATTTTTCGGTTTCTGAAGTTGTTTATATAATTCTTGATATATACCAAACTTCAAATTACGTTGAAATTTTAATACACGCTCCATGTCACGTTCATGTGAATTTGAGAGAAAAGCAGCTGCAGAATGTTTACAAATCAAGGCATGTTACGTGAATTAGAGAGAAAAACAGCTACAGAATGTTTAAAAATCAAAGCATGTTACGCGAATTTGAGAGAAAAACAGCTACAGAATGTTTACAAATTTAGATACGTGGTCTTTACATTTCTTGCAAAGTTAATTGAAAGAGGAGACAAAGGAATGAAAACTTCCCAGTCAGGCTTTTGCCAATCCATAAGTCACAGTGTACGGATAACTAAATGCAGAAGTTATTAGCATAGGAAATCCTTCTATTCCCATCGAACATATGGCACATTTTTCTTGTCTACTGCGGATGCGTCCAGCTACGTCCACTAAGAAGCTTTTCAGCTAAGAAGACCCCTGCTTAACGACAAAGCTAACCATCCTGCCAATTTATATAAGAAAAATTAGAAAAAGTGTGAAAGAGAGCGTTGGCAACCCAATATATGCATACGTTTAAAACAGGTAAAGGCACCATTGCGGACTACGGTCCACCATTCGATACCCTACATAGCGCTACCATTGTTCGTATAATAACTTTTGAAATGTAGTGTTATATGCGAAGTGGCGGAAAAAGTAGTCCAATTTTCTTGTAATGAAATTGAATTGTTTTTGCCTTATAAGTATGCACTATGGATTTCATTACCACTTTTTTGCACTCTTTTCTTTTAAAGACATTTGGAATTTTTCTATTTTAAACCGCTTTTATAGTTAAAGAAGTTGTCACCAAATATACCGTATATCGTCTTGCTCCGTACTTATAGCAAATTTTAAGCTTCCGCGAATTAATAACTGAACTTCACCTTCGCTGTATACACAAGTTTCTGTGAGACAAAATTAGAAATCGTGCTAGAAGAAAAAATTTGTATAAAATAGTGTATTTGCTCATAATTGTGGACCGTGTCAAAATATTGAACTTTCCTTTCAATTTCTATTCATCGAATTGTTCTTTATGTTGATATCATTTTGGTTTTTGGGATCAGCACTTGGTGTTCTCGTCACAAATTATCATTTTTGTTTTTTGTTTGTTGTTGCTTTCTAAACATCTGTGTTGGTGTGCGTCGTTTACAATTTTCTCTTTGTTCACTGTGTTTTTAGTAGTAGTCTTCATAAATTCCATTTTGCCTTTGTTGCTTTTCAACGTGGATTGTTTAGGTGCACCATGTCGAGCCAAAACAGGCTCTGAATCTGATTGGTTCCTCAGTTATTGGCTTTTTGAGTCTTACAGTCACACGAAATGTACTGGTCCCACTAGCCGTGCTGCAGACGCAGTCTTGGAGCCATTGAAGCGATTACGTTCGTCATGTCCCGACCATAGGAAACGGAACATAGATTTTTATAAACTTTTCAAGGAGACAAGAATTGGTTTTTTAAAATAAGGAAAGAACTAGTGACATTGTGCGGAAAATTTGAAAAAATTAAAACGATGTTCGATGAGTATCGCTGCTTAGAGCTCCATCTTCTTCCAGGAACAACTTGCTACGTAGCTTGCGATCCCCCACTTCCTTCCCTTACACCGTCCCTTACTGTCATCAACGGTACTTGCAGACTTGTCATCGTCAAATCCGATGAATGCATCGAATGCTTCAGGCCTGCCTTGTAACTACTCTGATGCGGCAAGGGCATCTCCTCCTTACAGTCACATTCAACCCAACTGAAAAATATAAACAAAAGTAATAAACCTCCTTCTAGCAGCTGCAGAGGGCCAATTTGCACAAACAAGGGGAGTCACTCTCTCTATTTTTTCCTCATCCCAAAATTCTTAACCCTTGACCCTTAATGCTTCAAATATTAATATTTCTAGTATTAATGTTATCTCCTTGACAGCAGTTCGGCCTCGGAAACCAATGTGCGTGTTAAGACTGGCCCGAAGTGATCACATAAAAAGTTATCTTGCTGTAAAAGTACCATCTCTTCATCTTCACCAGAGAAGGGACACTAACAAAACCAAAAATTGTGTTAGAATAAAGCCACATAAAGCAAAGAATGAAATGCACTAAAAAGGAAGAAAAAAAAAAACTATAATGAAATCAATTTCGATAAATAGCTTATCGTACAATGACGAACTTACTACCTTCATCCCTTCTTCGTTGAAAAGTAAGACGAAAACGAAAGTAAATAAATTTTGTTATAAATTTCATAAAAAAAAAAAAATGGGTCTCTTTACCTTTGAATTGTTTTTACCAACACTTTTTAAGTTTTAACTTTTTTACTTTCTTCTTTTTCCTTTTAACCATAAACACGTTTGTGTCATGTCGCCACCTTTTATGAATAGCGTACTAGGTTATAATGCAGCGAAGCGTTCAACGAAGTAATCTAGTGCAGTTACTACAAAATTTGTATATGGTTCTCACTGCTTGTCTGCTTGCATGCTGCTTTGTACGTTAACGGGTATAATCGTAAGTTGTTATAGTTAAGAGTTACGGCTGGGCATGTTGTTCGTTTGTTTTTGTTTTTGCAGACCTACCATAACCGTACATACTTTATGCATATGGAAATGTACGTGTTAATGCATGAATTATGTAGGCATGAGTTAATTTTATTAAAAGCAATAAAAATCACTTTTTCATAAAATGTAATATTTTTTACAAATTTCTCTACAAAGTTTATTTTTTCTATTTATGTACAAAATAAATGGAAAGCATCGTGCTTAGTATGACTTCTCTGACGATACATTAAATCAATAAAAAAAGTAACTTAATATGAAAATTCTTTCGTTTGTACGTAAGGAAGGGTAAGCTTTGCTTAAGTTTTAAAGACCACACGTACACTTTAACTGTTTTCGGACTTCGTCGACGGAGTGTGAGTGTTTTGTGTATCTTATATTGTATAAAATTTAATAAAATGCTGTACAGTGAACGTAAAAGTAGATTAATAAATTGTGAAAGAATTTGTACGAACTGTTGTCTTATATCACAAATGCATCGTTGAAGGATATATGAGGTAATGTATATGAGAGACGCCATATGTATTGTACGATCTGCTCTAGCTTCTATGCGGATTTATTTTTATTCCTTTTCCTTTTTGTCTGCGTCTTTCTGCCACTTGTTTATCCATTGTAGATCCATTTTTAAGTTTGTCGAGCTATTTTTTTGACTGTCTGCTTGGTTACACAATCGCTACACGTCTTGCATTTTCCCAAAAATCAATCCGTCCGTCTACCAACTTGTGTGGCCGTCATCTTGCCATTGCATGTCCGATTAACGAGACGGAAAATAATCATATACTTATATACTACAGAGATTTTGCAAGACTCCGAGAGACTTAAAATAGACCCACCAACTCATTCGGAAACCAATTCTCAGCATATTTAAGCAAGTTTGTCCATGTGTCCACCCCATATGTATGCCTGCGTTTTCATGGTCACTGGAATTTTCGGGCTATATTAAAGAAATTTGATGCACTGTCGCTTATTTGACCCAAGCACAAATGAATTGGATTGGATTATTGCTATGACCACTTTTCCAGATTGGACTATTACGTCCCATTTTTAAAAATTGTTATAAAACAGTTTTTTTTCAATTTTTAGTATTTATCAACAAAAAACGATGAAACGTAATATATTGACACAAGAAATTAATGTAGAAAATTTGAATGGAATGGGCCCAGTTTTTGAATTTTGTTCCGTGTAAAAATTCTGACTAAAAATAGGCGTCATGTGACAACAACGTGAAATTTATTTTTTGGGATTTTATAAGGAAAGTCGATAAAATATAATAAGATAAGAAAGTGGTGGATTCTCTCTAATGTAGGAATTGAGCTAAAGTATTTGCATGACTTTATTAGGTACAATTTTCAGTATTTTCTGTTGAAATCGTGTGAAGAATTGCCTTGGACGAAATGGTATATGGTTTGTCCTTCTTCTAGTTTAATTTTAAGTTCTTCCAGTGACACGCTTGATATTGAAATTTTTCTTTATGCTTTGTAATTAGCGTTTGAGATAAGGTTTGAGGGTATATACCCAACAAAAATTTAACATAAATAGGAGAATAAATGGCCAAACGACAAATAAAAATTTTAATGCTTGAAGCACAATTTAGAAAACAAGTAAAAACTTTATAGCGTGTCGCGGAGCAACATTAAACACCCTATGTCCCCCTACAAATATTCATATAAAATTTTTTCAAAATTAAACGTTGCATGGAGAGTGGTCGAAAATATGATACGAGCCGTTTTGAATTCGCGCTTGTCCTTATGTCGTAACACACAAGTCTACTAAATTTCATCAAAATTTCTCAAAAATTGTGGATAATAGATTGCACTCAAGAAAACGAGACGAACCGACGAGCTTTGATCGGTTCAAAATTATTTTCGTTATAATAAAAGCTAGCTCTGCCTATAGTCCTTCTAGATGTTACATACATTTTAGTTAACTTGTACAAAAATTGGAGTAGAGTATTGAAGATTGCTTTTTCATACATTCAGGTCCCATTCGTCCGAATTTGCTCCACTTCGATGTTTATTACAATTTTTATAATCACAATTGTAAGATGCTGGCCGAATGACTATATTAAATCAGTTTTTCGTACAATGGTCGCAAATTGTAAAATTACCTTTCAGAGAGAACATATATATGAACGTATAATTTTTTGATCAATATTAGGTTCACCCCCACTTGATCGTCACTTTGCAACGTCCAGAAATACCGATCAGAAATGCGACACTATGTATCTACATGTTTCATATACCATTTTAAGTCCATTCAAGCATGAGTAGCCGAGTTAGTAAGAATTACGTCTACCAAATAGGTATTCACGGAGTTCAAATGTCAGTGCAGTAGAGTTTTCTTTGGCCATAGCTATAGAGAATCTTCAGTCGGTAAAGGCATAACATTTGTCGATTGGGCTCTCACCCACTGCGCTGCGGCCACCGCCTCTCTATTCCTTCCTTTACGCCTCTTTACTCGTTTCTTTTTGACCGTCATCGCATTACGCGATTAGTGGGCACTCTCTCAGTGATTGATCATATAAAAAAACACAAGAAACACATTCCTAATAATCCGCCCGTCCGTGTAATTGCCGCTAAAACTCTTCTTATTGCCAGAATTACGATAAAATAGTGAAATTTTTTATCAGTCACACACGCTCATAAACAAGCCCATATAATTTAAAAAACTGCAAGCAAACCTTTAATTATTGCCAAACTTACGAGTTATAGCAAATATGTGGTTACAATTTTTATATTTATACATCAAATTTAAATCTGATCTGGTAGTGGATCATTAAACACACTATGTAAAGATACCGTACACTAATAATCTTTAGCAATCAAGAAAACCGAGAATAAAACAAAATTCAGTGAAATTGTGTGCGGTAGAGATTATCCAAATACATCGCTATCTTACTTTGCAATATTCATTGGGATTTTTATACCCACTTGCACTGAATTTTCAAAAAAAGTTTTATTCAGCATTTTGTAAGCTGTATTGAATGTAATTTATTCGCCCTGCTCAAAAAATACAAACCCTATACACACTGGTTGTAAGTTACATATACGTAACATGTATGTTGCTTTCATTTTTTTCGGATAGCAATGAAGGGTGCATATATAAAATGCGAACAAAACGTTATATCAGCAAACGATGGATATATGTCTCGGTATGTAAGTAAATTTCGTTTCATATCAAACAAATAATTTGTCATTGTGATGATAGTGACAAGTATTTTTCTACTCCTCTCCTTCTCTCTATTTATTTTCCTTTTTATTAAAAATTATATACTCATAAGTGTGTATGTGTAATGATATCATCTTTTGCCCTTAGTAATATTGTGTAAAATATACTACCAAAAATAAAAACCATTAGAAGCTATTGAAAGCGTATTGACGTCATGTGCATATTTAATGGAAAATTATATTTTTTTTATTTTTTGTCACCAAAGCTTATCGATGTAGTCTCGTGTGTATACTTAAAAAGCATCTCGCTTGATTAACAGTATAGCGGAACAAAGTAGCTTTGTATGTCTGCATGAATGTAAATTAAAAATCGAATTTCAATGAATATCCAGTGGATTCGCTTCATAACTTTATACATTTACAAAAGAATGTTTACATTGAACGACGTTTGCAGTGTTTTAGTCAAATGTCTTCTTTTGAAAAAGCATATGTTTACATTGTATTGCTTATCTTAAAGTATTAAGTAAATTGAACCTTAACGGTTTTATATTTAGAAAAATGGACGTTTTCGTTGAACTTTGCTGTTAATTTGGGTATTAAATTGAGTATTAATCTGTGATTTCGGAAAATATGATTTTGTTGTTTTAAATCTTGGCATCGTATTATATGAACAAAAAATGTGATTTTTGCCTTCTTCTTAACCGAAAGTACTCAAATCTTCTCAATATGTCATGTATCACATAGAACACGAATAGAAAAGTCCCACATGGAAAAAAAAGTTACGAAAGTACTGACATTTAATATTTATTATCTATAGTTTGTGAGGATGTAAGTCGTCTTTGAATTGGGGCTCAAGTCTTACATTACAACACTCCCATAACTAATCTAGAATTTTGTGATATTGTTACGAAAATACCGTATTTGATGATTCCGAGTTTTCATGAAAACTAGACGATTCTCTAAGAAACCCAACCTCAAAAAAAAGGAAGGCCAAATAAAAATTCATAACATTTCACCCGCAGTTGACGATTGCCGAAAAGATTACGAGAGATTAGCAGAACATTTGGCGGAAAAAGGGATTAAGGGGACACAAGAACCGCGCGACAAAATTAGATATTAGTAAAGGGTATACAAGGGGTATATTTGCGGGAGGTAAACTGAGTCGAGTCAAGAGAGTTAAAGTGTTTCGTAAATGTAAGTTATTGTAAAGAATTTGTAAATAAGTCTCCGAAGAATTCTAAACGAAATGCTGAAAATCACAGTTCAGCAGTACTAACTTAATCTAAAAAGAAGTCGGGTAAAAACGTAAGCCCACAAAAGGCGGGGTGTTACAATATTTTACATTGTCATGTAGGTTATATCACCGTGTGAAGTAGTGCGATAGCGATCGGTTCAGATAATATTTGACGGGTAGAGGTTAAAGCGAACAAGAAAATATAATTGTACCGTTTTGATTTTTACAGTCATGGGGAAATTTTTAGCCCTGGGCATATACTTATATAGGCTACAGATTATCGACCGGGTACTGATTTAGGCTGGAATACTGAAAATAAATAAGCATATAGATATATATGTACATATATATAAAGGCTTGAAACGCCTTTTAATAAGAAGCAGATGGTCATCAAAGAAAGGAAACGAAAATTAGTTTTACTAATCCAAGGAATACAGATTGCAAGAGGTTTTCCTTAGGGGACCGGGAGAGTGTGTGGCGTTAAAAACTCCTTATTAGATCTGCATTGTTGTGGATAGCAAAATGTCTAGTAAGAATAACATATGAACAGTCCGTCTGCGTCAATAAACTATCAAGAAGTGTATTTTATTAGTCTCCCAGTTTTTGAGATGTTAAGGTAAAAAATTTTTAAAGGAAGGATATTGAAATGAAAGTGCATTTTTATAACTCATAATGTTAAGCGAACATATAACGTGCGGCCATTTCCCTATATGTTGCGGATACATTAGGGAGATGTGATGGCTAATAGCTTCACGTGAAGTGGGTGTGGGTAATCTGCAAATATGCCGACTTTCAAAGTTATTGTCTATTTATTAATTATGTTTAAATATATATAATCAATAATATTAATTCTAAATAAATATTAATCATTGAATATTTTTGAAAATTGGAAAATTTTCACTCATTTTCGAAGATGATTTCGGGTTTGTAGCTAATGCGAAAA
>CCAG010023318.1:0-58863 GCA_001077435.1 Glossina morsitans morsitans
ACTGTATTAAACGAAGTGTGATAGGTTATTTAATGTTTGGCTGTTGTCCACTAAAGTGCTTTTAAGTATTTTTCATCTGATTTCGTCACGAAAAACTCCTTTGAGACTTTGTCGAGTTGAAAGTGCGGACCGCCATAAAAATTATTATTATGGAGAAATTTTTATCGCAAAATATTAGAAAGCTAGGTTTTTTTTGTTATATAACAACTGTTCAAAAAAAAAAAAACCTGTTTGACTTACCGTACGATGTTGCCCTATTAGTAAAAAAATTTGTTCTTAGCGAAACTGAACGGGGAACTTCCCTTTCTATAGATGTAGGATACGTGAAAAGCAAAAACTTGCAGGAAAGAGTTAAGCTTATCGCCTGCCTAATGACTCCTTTCCTAGAACATTTAATTCGTTTTATTCAGGGTAGTTCCGACTGGCTCCAAAACTATCACTTCGTATGCAACGATAAGATTATTTTCAGTTTATTTATCTCACAGCTGTTTTGTCTAAAGTATATTTCGGATGGCACTGGCCTTTGACCTTGTGCGCCTCTCTTCTGTCTCCCAAAAAGGGGACGCAAAGAACAATTACCGGTATGCAAGGGTTAAGCTCGCCGAGATATAATGGGTCCTTTCCACGATTGTTGGCATACAGAGCATTGCGATGCAATATGGCTCGAAGTGGCTGGATATAGATTTTACAATATGAACATACATAGCTGCTCTCGGTTTAGATACTTTACAGTCCTCTCAGTTTATTTACACGCTTACCATCTCAACCCGCAAAACCTTCTCACCAGCCTTTACGCACTAAAACTCTGCTTATGGCTAGATTGTCCTGTAGCCAAAAGGGTCGTTTCGGGGCGATATGTTCGATACACAAAAATGACAAGGATGAATGATTGGATTCATAAACTCATACGAGGATGGTGTTCGCCTCGTTTGATAGGTAAACGAAGCGAAGATACATATCCTTGTGCAATTTCTCTCCCTAATCGATGTGAGTCACCCGGAAGCTTAGCGTCGGCGATCTTCTATGCTCTTATTCGAAGGCAAAACAGTTGACCTTGCGTGGGAATGATCTGTCATTTCTGCTCGTTCTTGTCCGTTGGCGTATTTGTCCATAATTTTATATTCATAGAATATTTCAGCATATTATGTATGTATGTATGCTTAAATATAGTTATGGGGTCAAAATGCCGAACGATCTTTCATCTGCTTTTCAGCAAAGGGGTAAATGCAAATACAGCCTGAAATCGACAATTAATGAGACGTTCCGTCACTGACAGCTGGTGTGATCGAAGTTTGTAATGTTATGATATATTACTTTGAAGAAAATGAAATATTAAATAAGTAAGAAAATTATATTCGGTGGGGGCCAAATCTCGCATACCCATCGCTATGCTTTTCGCATTCTACTCTCCAAGTTCTTTTATTTGATACCCATATCGCTGGTATTAAAATCAACTCTGATTTTCACGTTCATCGAGAATATATATATACTTTGAAGAAGAGAATATATATATACTGATAAGATATATACTCTGAAGCTTTCCTTTAAGGGAAAAAAAACGAAATCAGTTTACTTCCATCTTACAGTGGTGGGACTATTTTTTTAAAGAAATTTTGAAAAAAAAAGTCCCCTTATTTTTTGAACACATCAAATATAATATTGCTTTACTGCTTTCTTTGTTTCTTTCTCTCTATCTCCCCTCTCTCTCTCTCTCTCTGTGTCTTACAGTGGTGGGACTATTTTTTTAAAGAAATTTTGAAAAAAAAAGTCCCCTAATTTTTTGAACACAGCAAATATAATATTGCTTTACTGCTCTCTCTCTTGATCTCTACCCCACTGTCTCTTTCCATTATTATAAATCAATCATTGCTGTTATTTAAGCTGACTATGAATATGTAGTCATGGCTATTAAGCAATACTAGCATAGTAAATAGAAAGTAATTCTTATGGCGGGATATGATGAAATTCATATAAAAAACTTTTTCTCACTCTCAAAATCCATTAAATATATGTCCATAAGTTTGATTCTTTATACTTATCTTAACTAGTTTATGAAGGCAAAGGTGCCGTATGGTTATTACTACGATACGATTATTATTATTATTGTTTTTCTGGTTGTTGTTGTTGTTGTTGTTGTTGTTATTATTGTTATATGAGACTTTTCATTTTGACCTACATTAAGTACTTATTGAGATTTAATTTTGTTTTTTTTTGATTTTTTGTATTTTTTTCCCTCTCATTTTGAAAGGTTTTTTTTTTTTTTTATTGAGAAATTTCGTTGAGCAGAAGAAGAAAACAAAAAATTACAAATAATTGCAAGGAATTTTCAATGAAAGCAAGATTGAAATTCCTCTAAAGTGAAAAAAAAAACAAAAACAAAAACAAAACGAATAATGATGATGCAAATCCTGATAAATATTATTGCTTACATAATAAAATTGCATACGTGTATATATATATGTATATATATATATATATATGTAAATATGTTTTGTTAAGTTTTTGCATATATTTCCAGGAAGAGGCAGCAATAAAATTTGTAATGGAACGCGTCAAGACACAATGAAAGTTGAAACAACTCGATGATAATATTGTGGGTAAAAATGTGAATTTTTATTTTTTCTTTCATTATCTTATGAAGAGAAGAGGAGTACTACGGTGTACATCAAGTAATTGTCAAGTCTCCCTTGTCCTGTTTTTTTTTTTTTTCTTTTAATACTAAGTTATGAACTTTACTTCTTTCCTGATTTTTTTTTTTTTGTTTTTTCTTTTTTATGATTCACTGGCAATTATTGCGAATTAAATGGCCTACAATACATATGTACGAAAAGTAGGTCACTACACCACAAAACAAAGAAAACAATCGTTTTGACTGCATGCGTAAAAGTCATCAAAAAGGTACACAAGCCAGCGAAAGACTGCATTCACATTTTTTTTTTTTTTTTTTTTTTTTTTTTTTTTTGAAAATCCCTTTCCCCTTTAAAGGAAATATCAAGTTTTTGAAGGGTTTGTAACGTACCAAAAAAAGTAAAAAAAAAGTGTTCCCAAACTTTATATAGCATACATACTTTTTGGTCAGACTGAATTGAATAGCACGCTTGATTGAGACATGTCTGTTTATGTGTCCATTAGCAAAAGCTGTGATTACATCCTTGAAGGATTGCCCTACAGATGGAATGTCAAGTGTTTTGTGCAGGCATCAAAGGATTTCATTTTCACAAATTTTATTTTTGATATAAAAATCCGCACGTGGCCGACTACGGAACATTCACGATTACTAAGTATATGTTTCTGGGTCGATAAAGGCATAATATTAACCCATTGGTTATACATCGATTAGACTGCGGCCACTTCCCGTCATATCCCCTACAAAAATTTACCGAGTAACAGGTCACGCAAAAAAAAAAAAAATTTACATAAGCAATTTCATCGTTAGTCGATGTAATCACACTACTACACTTCTACTACACTTCTACACTCGACTTCGTAGGCTGAATCTTTAAGCTCTTTACTTATTGAAAATCACTCGAGCATTGGTACCATGAGACACTAACAGGGACCCACTCTTCATTTTAATATAAGCGCTTACGTGGCGTTGACTAAATAGACTTGATACAAGCGCCTATGTGAATTGAGATTCAGAAGGATCTGTGCTAGACATGGTGCACAAGCACTTGTCATTGAGTTGAATCAAAATTTCCATATATTTTCCTGGCAAAAATTATTTAAAGGATCTGGCCACGCAATCTATTTGTCTAGGGAATCTGTTATAATTTCCCCAGCATGTTATTGCATATAGTCTTCGGCGGTGTTATATTTACAAAGCCTTTGGATATATATTTTAGGTTATATTTTACTTAAGGGATTTTGCAAAAAGAATTCATTTGTCATTTCACTTTTTCGTTAAGTGAAGCAATTGCGAAAATGTTATTACAGTTAAGCAACGGGGCTGTATTCAGTTGGTTCATTCCAATTGACAAATAGGTTTCTTAAAAGCCTCTCTTAACTATGAGTTAAATTATAGTTTACTAACTGTCAGGTAGATTACTGGAATTCATTTCGATTATAAATTATTTCCCCCACAAATTTTCTTATTCTTTTTTTTTTCAACCTGTTTTTTATTTTCATCAGCTGTTTTCTTTTATTTTCTCATTGTCAGTAAATAGTTAACGGGAAGTTAACTGGAAGTAATAATAGAAATAGTAATAGAATCAAACTGAATGTATTGAGATGAATTCGCTCTTAACTGAGCGGTAAATTTACTTAACTTTTAGTTTAATTTTTATCAAAATATGCTTATTTCGCATGTTAGGTTCAAATTATATTAGCATTTGAAGAGGACGACTTGTTAGAATGCAAATTGCAATTTGGAAAGAACCATGAAAACGGTAGGAAAGGAAGTGAATTCGTCTCTTGCTGCAATTAGCTAGAGCCTCGTACAGTCTCATATGCCACTAGATTGGATGGAAAATGGAATGACATTCACTCTTATATAGTAAACAGATGCATGCTTGGCAGCACTTTACAATGAATTATGCAAATTACCAAGAAAGAATTCATATTCAATTTTGAATCAAATATTTCAACAATCATCTGTAGGTTAGGCACCTGCCGACTGCAAACTGCAAGATATAATTCATAGCATATTTTTCTGCAACTTGGCAGCACCCTGTAAACAGATACACTTTGTTTACGCACTTAGTTTAAATTTAAAATATAATACTGGCTTAATAATTGGACGAATACAGAAGCAATTCGATTCCCTCTCTAATCTTAGGAGGGACCAAGTGCCGATCTAATTAATGGTCATAAGTAATTTAATAAAAGCTATAATGAAGACCCCAATATCACAATTTTCAGTTCAGGGACCCCTTTAAAGTTTACTATGACGATTTTAGTGTACGGACAGAGAGACAGACAAGTAATTTATAAATTGCGCTTTTTTTACACAAATCAAAAATGCATTTTTTTAAAGCGTGCTACGTAGTTGAGTATAAAGAAAGCAATCAAGTGAACAAGCGTTTAGCTGACAACACATTCGTTTCAATTTGTGAAAATAATTGCTTTCTTCTTTTTCTTTAACACTAATGCTCAGATAGTGTTAAACTTAAGTCATTCATTTCTTTTTTATTGAAGACATAATGCATGTCAAACCATTCATGTACGTTTGTGTGCGAATGTTTGCGAATGTTTACCTTTAGCCGGCCGACACCGGCCGTTATCGTAAATCTTTTTATGCATGTACACCATGTGTGTGTGTGTGTGTAAAATGCTATATGCTGCCAAAAGTGTTGTATGGAATTTTAAATATTTACAAGGTAAACATTTTGTTCACAAAGAGATTGGAAATCAAGCTTATGTGTATGTATGCATGCACTCACTCATGTTTTCATGACATGATGGCATACATGCTTGTGCTTGCAAATGCATAGATTTGGTTTACTTTTAATACAATTTTTGTTTTGTTTTGCTCTTCTTATTCGGCTTACAAACACACATGCACACACACACACACATATATATATATATATATATTTATAGACTTATACAGGCCTGTATGGCACTGATCTGTCTTCTTAAACTACTACCATACGTTCTCCTTTCGGGCAATTGCTATTTTGTCATTTTGCTCCCTTATGACTTATTGCGCTTGTATAAGCGTGTAAGCATGTATAAGTGAACGTAATTACGTTCTTTTACTGTACGAACGAAAAAATTCAATTTGCTACAATTAACTACGGAAACTAACTAAAATGTTATCTTGTTATTAACTTTATGCACTCTTGCACATCCTTTCATTGGACATTCTTGTGCTAAGGATTAATATGTGATGATATGCGTACGATAATGAAACAAAAGTCTTAACGTAAATTTTGTTTTTTCAACTTTAATAGGACCTTAATGGGTTTTTTCCCTTTAACATGTCATACAAAAAAGAAAAATTTATTCATGTCGATTAACTTACTTACGCACACACACACTTAAGGTGCTAATGAAATGCAAAAAAAAAAAAAAAAAAAATGCCTCATAATTTGGCCAGTGTATGAGTTATTATTTATCATAACTGGCTTAAAGTTGCCGGTTGGTCTTGTTTTTGTTAACTTTTCAAGGATATATCGAAAATAAATCATAAAATAATCGTTTCAATCTCCAAACACCCACTTGGTACTCGATCTAATATAAAATAATTTTTACTTCACTTGATTAAAGCTATACATGCATGTGTGCGTGTGTGTGTCTCTGCGTTCCAATTACCTTAAATCCATTATTCATAATTGTCATAAAAACTTAGCTATTTTTAACTTTCATTTGCCCATGTCTACCTACTAGCTATGCCTGTGCTACGCTAACTATTAGCGTTGTTTGCTCATTAGTGGCAACTTTGTTTGTAACACAAAAAAAAAAAAAAAAAAAAAACTAGAAAACATTACCGCCCTCATTCAAATTGTTGAAGTATGCGCATATAGCCATATATATAGACATATATATATATATATGTGAATATATGTGTATGCATGCTTGTTCATGTATTTAATTGCATAGTTAGCACAAAACATATGCTTACGTATGCCTATGTATATGAGTTTCTTTACCTGTTGCTAGAGTACCTTGGCTTACTCTCCATTAACTAACCAACCAGTCTTTGATTTCACTTCATAGACAAAAAAAACAATTTGTAAATAATATTGATTATTACACCTAACCTCAAAGAGGAAAAGTATACGAGATCTATCATTTCTTTTGTAACAACCAGAAATGATGAACGCTTGAAGCCTTTAAGAAATTAAGAAGAAATTGGTTCTTCATTCAGATGTTTTTGATAGATAAAAAAAAAACATCTCTCTCTCTCAGGTCGATGATCCAAAAAATACATTTTTTATTTTTGTATTACATTCGCTAAGTCCTTCAAGATTTCTCTCTCATATAATTTATATAAGAATTTTGTTCATATCATCTGTTAGACGATAAGACATAAATCCCCTGGATGTCCGAAGCAAATTAAATTAATAAACAAAACAGCAAAATCACTTATATCGCAAGTGTCATGGGTGTGCTTCCGTCCATTCCTAAATAAGATGAAGAAATTTTCATCTACGTGTGAATGTTTTAATTGAGACTAAGTTTTTTTTTATTGCCCTCAAGTTATGACTTTTCTATATATATATATGATATATGGTCCATGTATCGGTCTTTTATTGCGTTTGCGTTATCAGATACATACATGGTCCACACATCGTCCGCTTATTGGCTTACATAATTATTATTAAATACATGGTCCATATACCGCCCTCTTATTGGCTTGCGTTACCATTGTAGTTATTATTAGCGATAAGTAAAAAAAAAATCAATCAAAAAAAATTTTTACCGTATGTGCAAAAAAAACTTTGCGAATAATTATTATTTCATGTGCTAATTGGTTTTAATTTCATTTTAAATAAATTCAAGTTTTTTTTCTTTTTTTTTTTTTTTTTTTGCGAAAAATTGATTACGGGGTCAACGTGAATATAACATAAACGTGCAATAAAGTGAATAAAATTCTAATATATGATAATAAAAAATTCAATCGATATTTACAAGTTGGTAAAGTTGATAGCCGCAATAAAATGTTCACATATATCGCTTCGCAATATCGTTTATGAAATGTAAGTTTTCTTCTTCTTGATCAATGGGTGGTTTTTTAATATCTTGTTCTTGATGATGCTTTATTTCTGAATGTCTTTTCATTGCATATATTCGCAACAAAATTTCTCCGACTTACGTAAGCGTAGTTAGGTTATATTCGTTAAGAAGGTGGACATTAGTTTCACGGGAACAAAAACTTTTATTAAAGTAAATCATCGCAGTGCAGGGCTTACGATATTGAAAGCACATTTGATTATGAGGTGAGGTTATGCTAAATAAATTTTCCTTATGTTAGCGTAGTTAGACTATACGCGTTAAGAAGGTGGACATTAGTTTCACGGGAACAAAACTTTTATTAAACTAAATCATCGCATTGCAGAGCGTACGATACTAAAAGCACATTTAATTATGAGATGAGCTTATGTTGAATAAATTCTCCTTCGGGTTATATTGCGCAACATTTTACGATCTCTTTTCATTGCAAATCATCGCAACAAAATTTCTCCGACTTACGTAAGCATAGTTAGGCTATACGCGTTAAGAAGGTGGACATTAGTTTCATGGGAAAAAAGCTTTTATTAAACTAAATCATCGCACTGCTGACCGTACGATATTGAAAGCACATTTGATTATGAGGTGAGAGGTTATGTTAAATAAATTTTCCTTGGGATTATATTACGCAACATTTTACGATCTCGGAATTTTTCAATATTATCAGTGTAAATGTTCACTATCTATGAATTGATTTGAATAAGAAGAAGATAAAAGATCGGTCCAGCTTTATATCTTTAGTTATGGTGAAATATCGAACAATCTTGTGTTCATCACCTTGAAACGCTCGCTTTGGTCTTCAACGATAATGAATGTTGTAGTCACATCAAAATTTGTCTGTCTGTCTGTATAGAAGCAGAAGTTTGTTGAATGTATAAACTGGTAATTATGGAGGAACGGGCTATTAATTAGTTTTGTTAATTTTCGAAATTAACGAGAGAAACAAAAGAATATTTGACTGGACAGTATTTTGAGATCGTAATCACGACATGAACGAATAGCTAGTTAAACGGACTTCAAATACTTCGGACTTCGTGGGTGTATATCGAAACGAATGTCTTAGTCAATGTATTAGACCTATTAAGCGTTACGTGTAAAAAAAAGCGATTAAAAGCGAAGTCAACAAAAAGTTTCAATTTTGGTGAAACGATAAAGAACAAAGGGATTAAATTTGTATTCATTTGATAAGAAAACTGCTATAGTTGCTTCGGCAAAATTTATGACGTCATCGACTGCTTGTCTCTCTTAATACCAATCACCCAAGTATGATGGAATGCGCCGTTCACCTTTAAAGCACCAAAAAAAAGAAAAGAGACAAAGAAAACGCATCAGGAAGTCTGTAGGATTTTTTCTTTCTTATGTCAATCGTCAAGATTTTAAGGGTTTGCCCATTTTAACAAAGCCTTTGCAAGATCCAGAAGGAAGCTTTATTGAAATTGAAATTTTTGACTTCAAGTCAAGCCATCAATCGAGCAGCACATGAAGCAATTTTTGTGCAAACCGTGATCGTCAGAAGGACAGATAAAGGACGATTAAAAAAGTGCTTATGTATGTGAGGAAGTAAAGTAAAGTTGTTGTGGCCATGTCCGTCCATCTGCCCATTCGTATCCTTTTCAATTATAATTTATTGGGTGATTCGGAAAGCAATTTCTTTTTTTGGCCAAAACGAAAATCGATTTCTTTAGAGTGCATAAATATTTTAAGAAGAATAGCAGAGTTCAATGTGTCCTCTCTGCCCGAATGCCCCCTATTCGTTTAACACAGTGATGGTCAGGAAAAAAGGGACATAGTGGTCGCAGCGTAATGGCCATTTACCCAATCGGTAAGTTTAGTGCTTTAACCGGCTGAGCTGTCGCTATGGCTATGACTAAAGAAAACTCTATCGCGCTTGAGATTTGAATTCGCGAACACTGACCTAGCACTCGCGGTTCTTGCATACTCAGCTACTGATGCGAGTATGATTTAAACCTAGCGGCCTTCCAGAAAGTGATGTAAAAATGCCAAAATGAAATTTTGCGATGAAATTTTGTCCCTGGCCCTAACAACCATTCAATAATTTTTTCGACTGCTCTCGCCTTTTCACATTTGGTAAAGCAACAAAGGAACACATTTGTGCAGAATCAAATAAAATTTGAAGACCGCAGCGTTACGATAGCTAGCTATCAAATATACCAAGACAGTGCGCCTTAAACATGCACTTGACTTTGTGAAAAAATGTTAACCCAACCCAATAGTTCATTGTTTAATGGTAATGTCTTTCTCTCACTATCGTCAAGGTATTTTCCAAAAATAAGAGAAGCAACTAACGGACCCACCTACAATGGTTACTGTTTCATATATATGCAAAACCGTTATAGAAATTTTTATTTTTTAATATGAAGCGAATGAAATTTCGTCTTCGAACTTTTACCTTCTGCTCCGTGCCTCATTGTTGCACTTAAATATCAATTTGTAAAAGAAGGGGTAAGAAAATTTTCATCGTTCGACTCATCCATTTTGTAGTCCCGAAAGTAAACGTAAATGAAAGGCATTTCTGATTGAGATTTGGATCAATTTTTTTTTTCATATACGGTTTGGACTCTGCCGTTATTTGTGAAATACACTACATGTATAGTTGGACAGATGTCTCTAGTTGCTTTACGTGGGTACCTGCCGTGAAGGCCTAACTCCACGGTGCCCGATGGCACACGGAGTGTGGAAACGCACACTCAGCGCCCCGAGGAAGAACCTCGAGTTCCAGTGAAGATACGTATATGGACGTATCTCCCCCCCCCCCTGGTGAGGGCGAGGCACTATCTAAAGCCTCTGTCTTTCTTTGGGTCAGACACCCGGTTGCGATGCAACTCCACATCCGAGCCAAGGCTCTTCCCGCGATTTGGGCCAACCACAGCCACCACGAAACTCCCGCAATGGGCCGTTCCCGCTGACAGGCCAAAGCTAGAAGATTGCTTCGGGGGCTCCTGTATAGTTGGACAGTGAGTGACAAAGGTTTTACGTAGGTTCCTGTCTACGTGGCTTAACCCTACGGTGCCGATGACACACGGGTTAATTTAGCGTAAGCCACGCCCCACTCCGGTAAGTGGTGAGGCCCACCCTAACCGCGGTTATTACGCTAGGGAATGTGAAAACCACAGCCACCACGAATATTCCCCGAAAGGCCGTACCCAAGCAGCCAGGACGCACACATTGATTGACTGCTGCGTTCAAAAGGGATTTCTTATGCTTCCACCTAGGTTTCCACAAACCATTTGCAGTAAAACAATGTTATATCTATGCACTTTCCAGCGTACTTTAATAGTGCATATTGTTGGACCGTTGAACACTTAACTCCTTAACTCCTATTACAAAAAGCAATGCACCCTCGGTTAAGTTTCCTGTATGTGCCTTGTGTTTGGATAACTGCCCACGTAAATAAGGACTATTGCCCCCTTTTTGGTGTAAAGAAAACACATCCCTTGTCCCTAAAGGATTTTCACTTGTATCAAAAATAGCTTTTTGTTTGGTTCGGGTTGTGGGCTGAAAATGTGTTATATGCACTGTGCAATTGATAGATAACTATATCGCTCGACTTCATATGACGTCAAATGGCCTAAATTTTGTCGTAAATCTGTGTCTGTTTACTGACAAAAAGCAAATAACGCGATTCGCTTTCTATAACATTAACAATTTAATCAATCCTTCAAACATTAATAAAAAAAACAAGTAAAAGAATTGTATTCGGCCGGCATCGCATTTTTTATACCCATCTACCAGACTAAACAAAAAAGGGGAAAAGAACTTTCTATGATAATGGGTTGACGCGATTGATCTGATAAAATCAGAACTGTCTATGGTGTATGTGTCATGTTGTGTGTGTGTGTGTGAGTAACAAGCAAAAAATACGGAAAGCAAAGGCGTTCATAGTTTTTGTTGCATAAGAGTGTAAGCGTTTTAGGCGTGTCCTTCCACCGGTTTGCAAAGTCTTTTGGAAGTTTATCGGCGAGCGGGATAGTATTTACCTCAGCTGCGCAAACAGACCAACGGACATGCTTAGGCGCATTCCGAATTTAAGATCGGCCAAGAATTCACACACAGTATTGTGTGTTCGAAGCTTGTTTCTGTTTGTTCTAAAACTATTGAAAAAAAAAATTGATGCATTTTAATATTGGGTAGGCGTGGTCAATTTTTCAATATTGTTGTACAATCACATCTTGTTGTACATTCACATCTTTGTACATTTATATGTTATAAAAATATCAATTTTTTATTTTTTTCGAAAAACAGAGATATTCTAAGTTTACATAGTACTGCGGGCGTGTACTTCGTCCAATTTGGCCCATTTTTTATATTAACTTGCATGCAAGAACTTTCAATGCTTTTGCAAGATTTGCGGTGGATAGCTTCAATTTTGCGGCCAATAGAGTGTTTACAATAGATGGACAGACAGACATTTTCAAATGGATTCAGAATTTGATGCTGGAGCTTCTTTTTGAGCGTTGCAAACGTTTCGACAAAATGAATATACTCGTCATCCGCAGGTGAAGTATATGAAAATGCCTCTGAATTGATTATTGATTCGCCCAACTTATTGTTTGTTTGTTGTTGTTGTCGGTATAAAAGTTTCATATTTTGCATATCCGCTTATCATTCTGTAGCAAAAAATATCATAGATATACTCTCTTATTAACTTTTCCATATTTTTTTTTTTTTCTCAATTATTGTATTTGTTGTAATAAAAACTTGTATTTTCTCGTTGATATTTGGGTTTGGGTTTTTTGTTTTTTTTTTTTTTGGCGGGACATTTTTTTTTTGGTTTTTTCTTTTCTTTAATAAAACACGATTATAAGCAACAATAAAAACAAAAACAAGTCAATATGTGTGTGCATGAAGCTAAAGTAATGCGTTTTAATATTACGGTGGCATTCAAAATGCAAAAAAAAAAAAAAAAAAAAAAAAAAAAAAAAACAAAAATTGAGCAACGATTTACGTACAAATGCCTTGTGCGGGTAACATATTAAATGCTGGTGTTGTTATTATTGTTTTACTACAAAACATGTTAAATGTCACATATATGATACACACTTACACACGTACACTGATAGAAAGATTTCCGCATATTTTTCCTCCATAAACAATTTTTTTTTTTTTTTTTTCGTTAGCAACATTGTTGCTCTTGCTTTAGTTGTCATTTCAATTAAAGCGTAAAGTAATGATAACGTTAACGTACTTTCAATGGGCCTTGCTATTGCCGTCGATGTTGATTGTTGTTGTTGTTGTTATTGTTATTATTATTATTATTATTGTTACTATTATTCTTCTTATTGCTTTTGTTGTTGTTTTTCTTTTTGTATTGAATTTCATTTGTGAGATCTAAACAAAATCCATAAATATTTGCATAACTTTTAATTTTAATTCTCCTTTTTTTTGTTCGTTTTGCTTGTTTTGTCAGTTCACGTATATTAATTCGCGCTACTGTTTCGGTTTAGTTTTATTTGCAAGTTGTTGTGTGTGAACACGTTTCTGTTTGTTTTATTTTTACTTTTTCTTTTTTCGTTTTTTTCGTTTTTTTTTGTTTTGTTGCATATTTTCTCAAAGGGGACAAAAGTACATATTTATGCAGTTGTCGAACGCATGCATTTTCATTAAGTTGCAGATAATAGATTTGCATTCATTTGTATGACAATGAGCCCTGATCCATAACGTATGTAACAGCATAAAATTTGTTACCAACAGATGCGTAATATAAGGGCGTTACTTCCGTTGCGGAGGATTCTGTTTTTTTTTATATTATTTTTAACACCCATTTGGTCGGTGCTGGTGTTAGTTATATTCAGTTTATTGATCTGTTTGGTCATTTATAGCAACAATCGTCTATAAGAGTCAAGGGACAAAAATCTCTCTAAAGCGGAAAAATTGAATTAAATTCATTATTAAGAGAGTATTTTTTTTTATTTGTTAAGAATTTTCCATTTAGTTTGCTGTAAACGATCGCACGACTCTCTTGGTTACTGGTATGGTAACGTAATTTATTCTCTTGCTTAGCAAGTTTTTTTACTAGAACTAGATAGAGGCTCTCACATAACACCGTAGAAGAAAAGTGCTGAGTAAAGCCAGTTTTCTTTGACTACATGAAGGCACTTCCAGATGCTCCAGAGCGATAAAAGAGACATGTCTGGTATAAGGTGCTTGCATGTATTTTAATAAAACTGCATTTCTCTCATCTTTCTTGCATCACTCGCGATACCGTGTCGAAGGAACGATATTGATTTGGCAGCGACCCAGTCGCGGGCCTATTTCTGCACTTCTATCGCATTTCGAAGCCATGTGCCAGCCGAGTCAGACTGCATCGATCTAAAGAAGTCGTAGTCAGCAGGAGCTATATCTGGTGGGTACGCTGTGTGCGGCAGAACTTTTCATACGAGTTTCGACAGTGTATCTTTGTCAACTCTTGTAATGCGTGGCTGAGCGTTGCTTTGCAACACGATGACTTTGCGCCTGCTAACCCTTATTACTGTTCCTTTTTGCAATAATACTTCATTCAATTTATTCAATTCACGTCGGTAGACATCAGCAGAAACAGTTTCATTCGATACGAGCAGCTTGCAATACACTGCACACTTCGCTGATTGCGCCATACGCGCAGCAAGACTTTGTGACCATTATTATTCCGCTTTGATGTTGATGTGGATGGTTCCGCTGAATTAACCTATGACTTTTCCAGTTTGTTGTTATCGTAATAGATCCACCTTTCGTCGCCACTCACAATACGTCACAGAAAAGTCTTCTTTTTTTTTTTTGTTTGCCTGGCAAGCAGCAAGAGCAAATGAAAGTAATGAATGTCGTAAATGCAATTTTGAGCTTTCCATGATGTCTGTATGTACTGTCACTATTCACTGAATAACTAAATGGAAACTGGAACTGTTGCTTTCTATATGGTCTCCTTCACCCATGGCTTGCAACGGGAAAAACCGAGGTGGGGTAGGACACCGTCCGTTCGGTAACTAGATTTTGTCTGTCCTTCCTTATACCTATAAGGATAAAGCACGTGTAATTCTTTTAGATGCAACTGCCTGTGGAATGTCTGTGGGACAAAAATTGAAAACTTCTCCTTACCTCCCGATCTAGGTAGCTCAGCAATGACAGGTGCGTCCTCTTCTACAATGTCCAATCCCCTTAAAGTAGCCCTAAAGACTAGCTGGAGAAACAATAAAATCAGTGGTTCGATATTCAAGCGGACAGCAATGATCAGACAGACATCATGCTGTTACCACATAAAGATGGAAATATGAAACTGGAATCATTGTATAGATATTATTATCGTGATTGTTACAATTTTTTTTGAGTAAAGAAAGAAATTTTTAGACTAAAAGAAAAAAAAACTTCGACACTAGCAACTCAGGCAACTCGTTAATTGTATCATAGTGATAGAATATTTCATTCGAAATATTGCAAGACGTTTTTCACACCTGTCCGACAGTTTGCGTGAAAGCCACGCCCCTAAAGATCTTTCATTTTTCCTGGAAACCGAATCGAATTTTTTCACATACTCGAGCGAACCAAAGCATTGCTTAACGATTGCATGGCCCGTGATGCACACAAGTGATAAACGAGAGTATGCGCGCCTGGTAAGTAACGAGCATAGAACATAACACATCCAATTTGAATGGTACTAACAAATCGCGAACTGGTTTGCAATGTGGATGGATGGACGAATGAGATGGAAAAAAGTGCCTTTGGCTTGATTTTTGAAACATCTCGTTTTACTTGCTTTGCCTCTAATATCAATTTACATACATCTTTATGTGAAAATTTTCTCCTTTTCTATCGAAAAATTCTGTTCACTTTAACTGTTGCTATCTATATACCTACCTATTATATGATCATTGTACGCTCCATAAAGTTGTTGGTGTAATGTAATGTAGATTTTTCAGCTTTTGCGGTATGTGAAGTTGGCTTTCAATGCAACAGTTTCTCAAGTCAAGTGATTACTCATAGTCTTCTGATGAAGTAATTTGCTTTACAATCGTTCGCTTGACTTCTTTATGGGTATTATACTTTACCTATTCACTCGTAATGAATAAATGCAGCATTGATAGCTTTGTAAATATGGTTGTAAAGTGCTGTTAAAAATTTATATAATGCAAAAGTACAATTTTAATTTTCTACTTTATAACCTACAATCATATATCGCATATAGCTTTCATCCATTCAAGTCATGCCGAACATATTCTCCTTCTTATGTTTACTCACGTTTTGTACTCGCTTGCATTTCAATGCGTTGCGTTTTTGTTATTCAACTTTTTTGCGCTACTTTTTTTTTTTTGTTTTTAAATTTTCTACTAAGAGTTGAAAATAAAGGATAAAGGAGACCACAGTCATCTAATCTATCTGGAAACAAAATATGTAATTATTTTAAATATATCCAAGAACGTACGCGCGATAGACAATCTCTAGCTTTTACGTGTTTGTGTTTTTTAAATTAGCATAGAATTGTTAGGAGAGTTAGGAATTAGGAGAGCTAGGAGAGTTATAATAGATCAAAGTTCAACTTTAGCTTTCTTAAAATCTTGTTAAAGACATAATGTATAAAGGTAGTGTGGTGTTAAACGCTTTAGTTCCAGTACTTAACTTAAACTCTACTTATTCGTCTCCTGTGGTCTGCTGAGAGCTGACTGTTTAGCGAACAGGGGAGCCCGAAGAACCATGATAGGTCCTGTGCCCTCTCTGTGGTTTACCAAGAGGTCATATTAATATGTAGGCATCACAAAGGGTAAAGGAAAAATCCGATTGCCCAAAGGATTCACAAAATCTTGCGGTATGACACATAGACTACCGGAACTAAGACGAAGCGACCTATGTTTCGTTGCAGGCTTCCACTCGGGTCATAGTTCTTTCAAGTAGCATATGGAAAGCACGGATATATCCAAAACCGATTCATGCAGTTTCTACCAAGAGTCGAAAAAGACGTCCCATCATATTCTATGTGAATGTGAGGGCATCTGCATCATGTGTTTGGCGAACATTTCGTAGCGCCGCACACGACATGGTGCTCTGCACCAAAGAAGTTTGGCGGGATCCATAAGAATCCAAAAGCTGGAGCGCTAGGCGCACGGGCGATTACAGTAGATCTTCTAGGTCGCGGTACGGATTGCCCACGCAGTTATTAATAATAATACTGGTCTACTAAGAGGTCGAAATTAATGTTGATAAAATGCAATTACAAAGGACATCGGAAAACTTTTTCAATCCCTTCCAACAGCTTTTTAACGATATTCATTTACATAGATACGTTATACGATCGATATATCGATCGGAATAATGACTGAGAAGGGTGGGAAGATATACCGTTAGATGGATTGAATGAACCGTTAAAATGATGATAGTGATTGAAAAAGGATAGGCAGATAATCCCAAATCAATCAGGGTCACCAATGTTTATTTGAATACAATTGTAAACGCATTATAAATGCTAGGAGTGCGATTGTGGTGCACTCAACGAAACTCTATCTGGGAAACGTTATAAACAGCAACAGCTTATGTAGTGGAGCCAATTAACGGCCGCAGTATGCGAAAACACATAGCACAAGATCACTTATCAGCGTAAGGACACTTTCCCCCCTCAAAAGTCAAGAAAGCCTTCAACTTTGCATTCTCCACACTGTATTTACCTCTTATGAGCAAATTCGTTTCAACCGAAGGCTGTTTGTCTGTCCTAGCCACGCTTCGAACCTTATGGGGAATAATGGCCCCCTTGTAGATAGCGCTAAATGGTAAGATATGAAGTTCTTATCTTACCAGAAGGATAGGACAAATGTGTAGCGTTAGGTGATACTTTGAATAATAAATGAAAGTAAGAGAAGCCAGCCATTACATACCCTACACTATTTCCATTAGTACAGTTATACCGAAGAGCAAGCATTATTAGTAGAAGCATAGACGGAAGATTAGATTTTCCACCCATACAAGAGTTTGCGTTTCGTGATAGAGCCTATATAAGTGGGGGTCCCAGAAAATTAGATCTACGTGATCCAAATTCCCCACCGTTAGTTTCTTTTGCTGAAACGATCCTGCGAATTATTAAGATATCATGAGATATCTTATGCGGAGTGGGGGAAGAAATAGATCCACGTGGTTCAAATTAGGTCCACTTAATATTTTTATTTAATTACTATTGCGAACCAATTTTCACCATAAATCATTGGAAATTCGACATGTTTACCATACAAAGCTATAGTTTCCGCAGATTATATGAAAGGGAGTTTAAAAAATTTCCCTAGCCGATCCAATTTGGAATAGCGTAATTCTACTACTTAGTCACTTTTGCCGAGAAATTTTGAAAATTGCCTTTTTTTCCATATAACGACATTTCAAAATAGAATGTTATATGGTAAGCGAAAAAGTGGACCGATCCAAACTATTTCCAATAGCGCTGGTCCTTGAGTCAAAACACATCATTGTCCCAAATTCATCAAAATATCTCAAAAACTTTGACTTCTAACTTGGACACAAATTTACATGGACAGTAATCGGACGAACAGAGAAGCCTAGATGAATTCAGATTATGATTCTAAATCTGAACTTTTCAGAATGGGACGTTATAAAAAATGTATAGACAGACAGACAGACGGACGGAAAGGTTTAAATCGATTGGTGATTCTGTATCAATGGGTCTATCCCAAGCCCTTCTGGGTGTTACATAAATCCGTCCTAACTTAATATATCAAGTACTACAAGTAGTATGAGGTATAAAAAGGCATGCAATGTTAAGTTTTAATAATTGATTTCCTTAGGGGTGCCCCTTAATCAACATAAACTGGACAAATTAAAAATTTGCGATTGATATTTAATTTAATTGTAACTGTTCATGCTGTCCGAGAAGGCGACTTATTATTTGCAATTTTATATATATAGATATAAATATATTAATTTATATTAAAAAGTGTTAATAAAGTTGTCCCTGTAATGCCAAATGCACATGCACATTTCTGATATATTATAGTTTATATAGGACTTTTTAATGAAAGCATAATTTTCCATCTTTTCAAAAGCAATAATAATAATAAACTGCAAACTAAGTGCAGATCGATGCAGTGGCAAATAGATGGTAAACATAATGATAACAACAACAACGAAAAAAAAAAAATGACGACAACAATATAATATGTATTGTAGAGCTGCTGCTAGAACAACAAAAACAAGTTGCAACTTATTTAACCCAATTTGCATACAAGACAATAATTCAATAAAGCCATAAAACCACATAATCAATCTGTAAAAAGCATTTAACGTCGTCTTATCTTGTTGTGTCGGCAGCCATGCAGCCAGCTAGTCACCCAGCCAGCCAGCCAGCCATCCAGTCAGACTGCCAGCCAAAAGGCCATACAGTCAACCAGTCAGACAGTCAGGCAGTTAGGAAAGCGTACAACAAACAACCGAGCCAGTCAAGCACTCAATTGAATTGTTGATTATAAGTAAGTAAGTAAGTAAGTAAGTAAGTGCAAGAAAAGACAGCACAGAAAACACAGGTAGACCGACTGGCTCTGAAGTTTCTTCAATATATTTGTTGTTCGCTTTTATTGTATACCAATCGGCGAAAAGCTGATTATATTGTCTGTACGGCACAGGTGGAATGAGTGTGCGAACCCACAAAATATGAAATGAAAGACAAACAAAAAAGAAAAAATAAAAACAAAAAGGAAAAAACCACTTGTGCATGTTAGATTATAATAAGAACAACAACAACAACAACAACAACAACAACAACAGCAATAAAAATAATAAAAGCAATTACAACAACAACAACATTCAATAACACATAAGATACCAATTTATTCAGCGTCAATTATTACCAGACAATTATATGCAAGTGTATGAGTATCGATATATAATAGCACTTATGATTAACTGTACTCCTGGGATTATAATAATAATGGAGTGTGTAAACTCTTACAAATACAAATGCATGAATGCATGCAGGCACACACACACGCACACGCACACACGCGCTCAAACAAACACAATCATTCATATCCACATGCTCCTCGTATAAGGCATATTTAGGACCATATTTAGGAAAACTGCTGTAAACTTACTTACGTTTAACTTAATGCAAGTTTTTCTGATCGGTTTACGAAAAAGCAAAAAAATTTTGTATCAAAACAAATATTTGAACAGATCGTATAAGACTATCAAATATTAAAGAAACCTTCAACTCTAATTGATTCAATATCGAAAACTCTGTTTGAGGGGAGTGGGACGACGAAGATTTCAATGGCATCTATTATCGTAAAATTGAAAACTTAATGTGATAGCATTTATGGGAGAATTTTTGCGTCCTCAAAACTCTTGCACGGTCTGCAAGTGAATGGAGATTTGCGTATAATTTTATATTCGATCGTGATCACCTCCCTTTATGCGCACACAACATAATGCTTGAGAAAACTAAAGACAAAGGGGAAGATCTAAATTTCCATACTCTACATAGGTGATCGCGGGTTATTTTTTCCATTTCATTTTATTTTACTTTATTTCACTTAGTGATACATGAAATTCAACTAAAGTTTTCATCTTAAGAGTAAATCTTATACTAATTGTTTCAAAAACTGGTATACAATATAAAGGAAGATATGAAAAAAGAAGAATAATAAGAACAAAGTAACTTGAAAATAATAATTCATGTATAAATAAATAAAAAGAAAACAGACAAAAGAAAACAGAAAAAAAGAGAAAGCACACCCGCAACAAAAACAGATCTAGGTGGCAAGGGAACCCCTAAACCATTGCATACATGCATAAGCTTGGTAACCGACACGTTAGCAACACCCTATTATTTTCGAAAAAAAAAAAAAAAACGAAAGAGACATTAAGAACGCAAGTTAGTTTAAGTGCGGCATAGGTAAAGTCCGCGTGTTAAGCAAAGTTGCTTTAATAGACTTTAAAGAGTCCGATAATGAGAATAAGTGATAGACGTCATTTAGGTTTCCTGCAAACAACTCTTAGCGGTTTAAGCAGCTCATAATTGTATTTACATTGGCTAAACTTAATCAAGATAAAGCGCCTAGAGAAGCGATTAGGGACATTATCTTAGCTTATCTCATCAAGTAATGCGAGCGAGTCAAAAGTACTTGATTAGGAAGCAAACGCCAAGAACAAGCAACCTATTTTCATAGGGGGAGAAGAGAGGGTCCCAACCCAAACTCCTAAGGGCAAAGAGCAAGAATTGCTTTTGATCAAATTCAATTGTATCTACTTAACCCCTAAAGGGAGGAGACCACACAAGCGAGGCCTACTCAAGTATTGGTCTAATCAAAGACATGTACAGCCTTTTCGTTATGTAAGGATTATCAAGCTCTTTGTAATGAAAATAGATTGGATTAAACCAATATTACGATGATTCTCCACATAGCACTGTAGTTTAAAAAAGTCGCTAAATAAAAAAATGTACAGGTTTTACTATACGCTAATGTAGATGAAGTGATAATTAATCGTTAACGGTAGATTTTAGGGCTTCCTTTGCTATCTTATTTTCGTTTAACTTATACGTGACAACTGATCGCGACGAGATTGCCGAAGTTTTCCTCTTTTCCTTAGCCGGTAGAAGACGGAACTTTTTTATAAATACAGTCCCCTGTTTTTTCTGCAGGAAACTCTTCTTTTCTTTTTGATATCCGATCACTTCGAGAATGTTCCTTGTAAGATCGGTGAAGGTCATAGAGAAAAAAGTAAGGACATTGCGATAACTTTCATGCTTTTACTGATCGCATATTCACTATACTTACGACTACACGCTAATCGTAATTGAATTATAGTTCATCGAACTGGGAATTGAGGGACTTCAATATGAAGGACTTAATAATGCACTGTATTTGGATTAAGTAGATTTATTCCTCGCATCCCGTTACCTGCAAGGATACAATTGAAAAGTAAGCCTTTTCGTGGCAATAAAGCGAGACTTTTAGTACTTCATAGTGAAAGTGGCAAAAAAAATAATACGTTCTTGAGCGACAAGAATAATTTTGTTAAATTTAGACCACGTCAGCTCAGCCACATAACAAGTGCGTCTTTACATGGCACCTAAGTGTAGTTATTGATATTTTATTAGGAAAAACGAATGTAGTGTAGGGTATTTAGTGATCGAGCTTGCTTTTTTCTTTGCCAAAGAACTTATTCTTCTTTGCCTGCTTTCGTCACAAAACATTAGAAATTAAAACTTCGTTGTTATTTAAAATTTTTTCATAAGAACTTTTAATCGAGATGCAATTGGAACGCGGAAAGTAGATGCTCGTTGTAAAGATTTGGGAAAGCAAATACATACGAGCACACAAGTATTGTGACGATCACGACGTATCACGATTATCAAGTCAGTGTTCGCGGGTTCAAATTTCAGTGCAGTACTTACTTTGGTCGTAGCATAACACTTCCCACAAGGCTGCGGCCACCCACTATTTATTTCTTTTTCTTCACTTCTTTCGCACCGTTACCGTATTATACGTACAAGGGATGTCCTTTGAGTGGTCGTGTTAAAAAGAAAAACAATTATGTCCAATTATTCTCGAAGGATGATCATCACAAAACACGAAAATGGAAAGTTTGTTGCCACGTGAGGGATGATCTTTAATGAAAATGAATAAGACGATGTGCCCGAAATGGTCTCATCCGATCGAAATTCTTACACATTTATTTACTACCCCGAAATACTATTTTTTGCCGACTCTTATGGAGCAATATTCACATTTTTAAATTTTTCACACAAAGCGGTTTTTTAAGTGCTGCCTTATTCTACCATTGCGTTCAAAAAGTAAGATCAATTTCATTTTGTTGCCTTTAAATCTATTTACTATTCCAAACCTCTTTCGTCGCCTTCATAGTAATTCACCTCAGGTACGATACACTTACGCCAAGGCTTTTTTTCCAATTCTCGAACCACTCATTATATTAGAATCGATTTCCGTATTGACCTTTAAAACTTTTCGTTTCTTCAGTCGAGTCAAAACGTTATCTCCGGAGTGGTCTTCTGATTTTAGAAAATAACCCCAAGTTACATTTGGGCTTGTGGGACGATATCTTTTGAATTTTTAAATATTGGTCTTACTTTTTGAACACAGTATTATGAGCGGAGATCATAAAAACGCTCCCATCCAATTCACTTTCAATAGGTTTCGATAGGCCTTGAAACATAGACTGTCAAAAAAATATCTTAATCTATGCGATGGTCAGATGGACAGACAGTCTAAAATCGATTCAGCTAAGGGTAAAAAGATTAAATAAGCATTTCTTCAAAGGATCTAAGAGATCTTCACAGATGTCATCGGACCGCGCCACTAACACGTGCACCTTGTCTGTCTGCGATCTGTTCTCATAGTCTTTGTGTGTGTGCATGCATAAGGGATATTTCGTAATTGATTGGTCATTAAAAACGAAAGATGCCTATGCTTGCTAAGGCTACATTCCACAAACATTTTCCTCTTCATCATTACCATGACAACTTTTCGATGATGACTTAAATGTAACGCGTTTGGTTTATCTTGAATTTTGTTTTTAACCAATTTTTAACTAGTTTTTTTTTTTTTGTTTTCTGTTTCTGATCGATAGGTTGTAAAAACAAAAGATTGAATTGAGTATTTTGGTAACAAAACGTGTACGCACACAATAAAGTTTACGTTAAGAAAAATGTGACTTTACAACTTTTACCAAATGCAGGCAGATGACTCGTATGATTGAATAATCAACAGCAACTTACTTTTGGGGAAAATGAAAAAATCCCAAATCAAGTGATTATGAAATTTTCAGTAAAAATTGTAAAGAAATAAAATCTTTTTTCTCTCTCTCTGTCTGTCTCTCTCTCTCTCTCTCTCTCTCTTATTGATTTGTCGATAAAATGAAAGTTAAATAATCCAAAACTAATCAAATCAAAATGGAACTTAACCGTGATATCAAATAAATATTAATTGCTTTTCAGTTCAAATGTATTTTCTAGCAATAAAAACGAGATAAAGATAAAAGCAATAACAACATTTTTATCTGTAGAAGTCTCTTTTAATATATTCACATAAATAAGTGTGTGGTTGTATGTATGCATAGACAATTTTTTTTGTTTTTTTTTTTTTTTTGTTAGATAGGGAAGTTCCCTATACGTGTAATGTGTTGATTGTCAGAAAGAAGTGGGGAGATAGAGAGAGATAAGGGGTGACCGTAGTCGGAAAGGTGTGTATCTCAGATCACTAAGTGTAACGTCTTTACCGGAAAGATCGTCGCAAGTGACAATTCAAATCGTATAAGCCAATGATGAGCTACATCTAGTGCGTACACCTTAGCAAGGAAAACGTTAAGGAAGGTGGAGTAAAAATAGGTCGCATTTTTAGAGAATTTATCGAAATAGAAAATCTTGGATGTGGGGCAAAACAGGAGGTCGTCAGTATAATCTAATAAGGGTTTGGGGTATAGTTTACACATCCAATAACTGGAGTAACACGTAGTCGTAGCTTCTAAAAAAAAAACAAAACCCAAATGCTTTTTAGAAAGCGCTAAACATTAACCCTTCCGTGACGTGTGACGACTAAAAACTGCATTGCAGCGGTTTACATCGCCTACGCCGTAAGCATTGCAAGCTTACATTAGGGGTAAAAAAAAAAAATATCGTTGCGAAAGGGTCAAAATGCAGCTCTCGAAATGTCCTTTCATTCCATTCATATGAAAAACGGATTACTGTGGCCGTACTGATGCTATTTCTTTTGTTTTCGAAACCAGGGTTGAAATTCGAATCTCTGTCTCTCACTCGCTCTCTTTCTGCTCCCTCTCTCACGCGCTCTCTCTCTCTCTCTCCCTCTCTCTCTCTTTCTCCTCCCTCTCTCACTTGCTCTCTCTCTCCCACTCTCTCTCTTTCTCCTCCCTCTCTCACTCGCTCTCTATTTCTCTCTTCCTCTCTTTTGCCATTTGATGGGAAAATATACCACTCAAACAAAAAAATATGTTAGGTTTATAAATTACAAATTACATATTATATATTAACATTATATATTATATATAGCATATATTATATATTAGGTATTATATGTTATATATTGTATATAACGCATATCATTCTGTGCTAGGAAGAAGCTAATTTTGCTAACCACGGTAAGGCATTTTTAGTTAAATGTAGTAAATGTAGCTCTTTCCTCTTTCTGGTTTCACTAACGGTCCGACTGCTTTATCTCCACTGAAGCCTCCTTTGTGATCATTCTTTTTTTCCCTACTTATTGCAGGTTGTAGGTATTGCTTGCTGTGGCAGTAATAATCCCATCGGTTGATGGGGAGAGTGTGCGACAGCCTTATCCATCGCAATTGTTGATTTTCCGACGTGTTCCCGATTTGTGAGAAAAATATTTTTTTTTCACTTCGCATGACTCTCTAAGAATCTACGTGCTAGCAGAAGCAACTTTGCCTTTAGCTTGCTTTGGACTGTTCACTTGTAGCCAAAATTGTTGCTGTCAACAATGCTTTGTATCTTATTTAGCTTGTCGTCGAGGCAAACCAATTTGATATCTGGACATATTTCCAGATAGCGTATATTAATTCTTCATTTATTTACATGATTTTCAGATTGTATTTTCGTAACTAATCTAGTAGTCAATCTTTTCCGAAATTAATGAAGAAAAAAAATTCTTTTTTCTTTTTTGTAAAATTCGGCTTTACTTCATCAACGTCATCTCTCGTAAAAGTGATGCAATCAGTTCAACGCTTCTCTAGTGTTTCAAAACCGTTCCTTTAAATGATTTCACAAGTTCTTCAAATTACACTTGGAATGATCTCTCACGAATGTCTGTTTGAGACTGGCACTCGACCGACAAAGTTCGAAAAATAGTTGTAATGGTTGGGGCGGCAAATTCAAATGTAATTTTTCCAGCGTTCTGATTCGGAAACATGTTGATGCTATGCTTCACCAATAGAGTAGACACGCGGTCTCTACTTGTAAACAAAATTTTCCCATGCCCAATAATCTGTAGTTTGGCATCTACATAGCTAAATGTAACAACTTTGTTTCCCGAGCATGTCTGTCAGTACGACTAACGCTTGGGGCGTCGATCGCGTTCAACAATTGATTCGAAAAGGGTAATTTGGTGAGTCGTCTCCATTAGTGCCGCTTACTTTGCGAAGCTGGCAACTTTATTTGCATTCCTTCAGGGGTTTGGAGATCGAAGATCTACGAAGAACGTTCGCTATTTGCATAAACTCGTAAGAACTCGTGAGATGGCTGTTGAAAGAAGCGTAATAATTGTAATAATCATGGGAGCTTTTGCATCACTCCAAAATGTTCTTATTTTCAGGACGAAAGTACACACACACACACACACACACAACACTTCTCTCTCTCTGTCTGTCTGTCTGTCTCTCTCTCTCTCTCTCTCTCTCTCTCTCTCTCTCTGTCTCTCTCTCTCTACGTGTGTGTGAGTGTCTCTCTCTCTCTCGCTCTCTCTCGACTCCAGTTATAACCTTTCGTAACCACTGTATCTATATACATACGTTTTATGCCTTGATTGAATGAACAACTAAAAAAAAAAAAGCGAAGTTCTCCGAGGTAAGACCAGATCTTCGTGTAAAGTTCGAACTCTTTCATTTCAGCCTTATTTCAGCCAATGCAAATGCAATGTAAAAATAGACAGCGGCAGATCAATGATTCGAAAGAACCCGTAGAAATAATTGCAAGATTGCTGTTCAATCATAATTCGTAAGACCATTAATGGATAGTGCACTGCTGCGACTACGCCATTTTAAAACGTATATATAAATACCTATATAAATACATATCTATATACATACAATAATGAAGATTATGAACAGTGTTTTTTTGGTCGGTCTTCTCTTTGAACTTATACGCTCTCTGTATAATTTTTTTCCTTTTTCAACATTTCGTTGTTATTGTTGTTGTTTTGTTGAAATGCTATGAAAAAAAAAAAGAAGAAAAAGTGAAAGTGCATTCGCTTTTATATTCAGTTTATTCGTTTTCGTTTTCTATTCTCATTTATTTCATTTAATTTTGTTTTCTGTTGTTTATGTTTTCATTAAGCCGTTATGCGCATTTAAAACGTATGTATATGCATTCGTATGTATATAAATTATATACAATTTTTCCTAGATAAACATATATAGTAATGTACGTATCTTTATATATCCATATAGACAATACACATACCTTTCCTTTTCGGTTTTTAATGATTTCTGCTATTAAAGCGCGGAAGTTTTTATAATTTTTTTTTTTTTTTTTTTTTTTATTTATCAAAAACGAAAAATCACTATTTGTGTTTAATTTTATTCCAAGTTGAAGCAAATGAATGCAGTTGCTGGTGTCCGCCTGTAACTATTTATATGCTGTTGCCAAGTTGCCAAGCGTAAAAATTCGACTCAGGGAATGTCTGCAAATATGCATTTATTCAGTAGTATATGAAAAAGTATAGCGACGGATTATCATCCGTACTAGATATTAAAAAATGCTGTCGATGGGCGTAGCTTTTGCTGAAATCCAAATTCTTTTCTTTAAAGTAATATCTTTTTCGTTCTTAACGGTTGGCTTTCTACATATCTTCTTATTGTATATTGCATTAGCAAACCAAAAGCAAAGAAAATTTTCGCTATACACATAATTTTCTTTCTCCCGGCCCTGTAGGTCTGCCCAATAAGTGCTTTGATCAAAATGTAACGGGAATTTTCAACATATAAATTCGTTTGATTCTTTTTGCATATGCTTTGTATTTGTTGCCAACTATAAAAATCTGCAGATAAAACCCGACGATTACCTTGCAGTCGCCGAACAAGTGAATAAGATTTTCCTTAGTAGGAAGGTGGTAAAGAATTTTTTTTGAGAATTTGTATTAAAGAGGGAATTAGTGTTGAAAAAAAAAAAAAAAAAAAATGCCGATGACGGCACCACGTCACAAGTGCTACGTTTCGCAACGACATACTAAAATCGAAAAGCGATGGATGATCCCGGAGAAAGCGATCAAGCATCTCCATTTGTTCCTTATTATCGGAAATTGAGAAAAATTAAAGATATTTTCCACTTCAATCCCATCTCAATAGGGTTTTTCTTCAATGAATCAAATTTTATCAAAATTCTCTAAAAAAAATTGTCATACACAGACGGACCGAGAAACATGATTAGGATAAGTCTATCTTCAGTTCTGCTACTTCCTTCTCCCTCCTTCCCCAAATAACGTAGTATAACCTGCACAACATTTAAATCAAGTCAAGTTTATAAGCGGATATATGCATTGATGCTTCAAAATATCGGACTTCAAACGAATATTGAAAAAATACCTTAACTGCGGAATTTTAGATATCGCAAGGACACGCAGCTAAACTACATTTATACTAAAGAGTTAATGGTTGAGTTAATTCATTAAGTTGTGAATTTTTCCTTTTTAGATTAAGATTTTTCCCGGCAAACCATTAAATGTTTGTGAAATAAATTTGTCAAGAAACTTTTTGAAAAATATTCAAAAAAGAAAAATAAAAAAAATTAAAAATAATTTTTTCAACATATGTTAAAACGGCTCTGAACAAACCTATCATATTTTATATTCGCTAAGGTATGCTTAAAAGCGACTATAGCTTCCTGACCAGTGTTGTCTTATAAAAACTAGGTGAGCTTGCAACTGCACACATGTATGCATGAGATCAGGTTTTTATGCCATTCAATCAGAAATTGTAAATCAAGAAAATATTTAATGATATAAATCTTTCAGCTCACAGTTCTCATGGGATTGATTACATATTTACCACAACCGCAGGCATGAGCTTTAAAAATTAAAAATGAAAAAAAAAGCAACAAACAAAAAACAAAAAAAATATTTTTATTTTTAATATCTACTGTTTGGGTTATAGATAAAAAAAAAATAAATAAATAAATAAAAATAAATTAATAAAAAAAAAAAACAAATTGTTAATAAACAAAATTAAATGATAATGAGTAGAGAAAAACAAATTGAAGAAAACGCAAATAAACCGGCCGGCCGTGCCATATATACATATATACATACATAACATTTCTATAGACAGATACAATTAATTACAAACAAGTAACACAGTTGTAAACATAAGGCTCGCGTGAAATTGTTTGAATAAATGCGTTCATATATGATAGAGGGAGTGCTTGCATATGATATATATATATATATATATATATATATATAGATGTATATATATGTATATATAATAAAGGAAGACAATAGTGTTCGCAGATTTATTTGACATACACTGCACGAAGGGCACATGTCGTATACGCCTTGTCAGAGCAAAATAAATAAAAAAAAAAAAATTTTTTTTTTTAACCTTTAGGAAAATTCTTAATGCCTACCCTACCCCTAACACAAAATATTTCGTTTCAAATGGGCGGATCAATTAGTCGGTCAGGTATGGCCCTAAGAAATATTTGTAAAAGACTTTAAATCGTTATCTTTTACTAGCTGTAAGTAGCAGATCTCTAATCTATCATAGATGCGTTTGCAAGCAGTTCAAGCATTTTTTGACCATTACAGGAGTTCAAGTTACCATGTGACTATCAACAAAAGCTGTGTTTGCCAGGACCCGGTCGAGTTAAATTGACAGTATCGAAAACTTCTTCATTCGTCAGTAAGATAAATGGAGATTTTATCAACAGTTATAAGCTCTCTACTCGTTGCAGCGAATCAGTAATTGAGCACCATCGAACTTAAACCACAATCCAGCTCCAAGGTTTACCTGTTCTTGTTAAGATTTCCGAATATAGATATTACACGAGAGATAGACGCAGGGACGGACTTGACTATATCACTTTATAATTACTTTGATCATAATGATACATTAGTGAGACGGACGGACGCATTTAAAACGACTAAAATTTTCAAACGTAAACCTTGCACGATAGACAGATAGCAGGGACCGACTTAACTATATCGCTTTATAATTCATCATGACGAGACATTAGTGGGACGGACGGATGCTTTTAAAACGACTAAAATTTTCAAACGTAAACCGTGCACGATAGACAGATAGCAGGGACCGACTTAACTATATCGCTATATAATTCATCATGGCGAGACACTAGCGAGACGGACGGATATATTTGAAACAATTAAGAGGCCTGCGCTGGCAATAAGTATGTATAGTATACAGGGTATCTCAGAAGCTTATTTATGGATGTTACAAACCGGCGGACAAATTTCATATGCCTCCCTAGATCCTTCGGTAGTAGCTATAAAAATTAAAATTTTATACAAAATCAATATAAATGAAACGTATACACATATAAAGAGAAGATATGTAAGCGTATAAACGAATACCCATATATACGTATATAGCAAATGTGTAAATATATAAACACCTGAATCATTCATTCAGCAGCAGCAGCAGGCGAGAGAGGCATAAACTGAGAACTGAAAAAATAAGAAAAATTGAATAAAAATAAAAACCGTTGCTTGTGCTACTTTTTGTATTTCTTTTTTATTTATTTATTTTTCTTTTTTCTTTTTTTTTTCTTCATTTTTATTTTTATTAAAACAACTTACGTGTACCTATCTGATAAAGAAACGCATGTATATGCAAGAGCATAATACGTGTGCATGCGTGTGTGTGTGTGTGTGTGTGTGTACGCGTGTGTGTGTGTGAATGTATTTGTATTCATATTCATGAGCGTGTACGCATGCCGGTAGAAACCACAACGACAGCGAAGCACTTGTGCGTAAAGAAGCGGGTGATTTATCCAAAAATAACATCAAATCAAAGAAACATGAAATACGATATACATGAACCGGTTATACTAGATTGAAACGGAACGGTAGAACGAACATACACTTTAACTACGCATATAAATTATAAAAAGAGAGAAAACTTATTTAAATGAAATGGTTTTCCCCTACAGGCCACTGAGTAGTACTAGTAGTAATAGTAAGCAGAACAATTCAAACGGTTTACTATCGCAATATTAATAACATACGCAAACGTTTCACGTATGATTTTGCATATTTTTTTTTTTTTTTTTAATATGTAAATATGTGTGTAAAGAAAAATAACGTAGTTTGTGTGTTAAGACTTTGCAAAATTTTGCTTTTTTTTTTTTTCTACTTTTTACATAAATCACGTAAAGGTAGTCGGGAGTCGGAGCAATAGATGGTTTACGCGAATTTTCCATTTCTCTTTGTCCATTGATCTCATACTGTCTTCCTCGCTTATAGTAATTTTTAGGTAAAGCCGTTATTAGTTTTAAGAAGCCCGAATCTTCGCGTGCGGTCTTAAGGTCTTTTTAAGTGGTTTCATTTTTCATCCCTATTTTATTGTTGAAGAACATCTCAATTTGCTTGACTTTGGAATGTGGGTACAAATTGCGATTGGCCTCGGATTGGCCAAAGGAAAGGACGATCACGTCATCATAACAGTCTTGTATTTCGTCAAGATCTGTTGGAAAGTTCGATAATTTCGCAATAAACTTTCTACCTTCTTCTATGATTAACGCAGCACTCAAAATTTACCTGCAAATCCCTTTAGGCATCTGTCCATCCGTCCTCCTATGTCCTCCCCTTAATTGTTACTTTTTCCAAGAATTTAAGAATTAAAATTCTAATAGTAACTGAAAAGCGCATCTAAGCACATAGACGCATGGGCGGTGTCTGCCCATCCGTCCATGTCTTAATTGTTAGTTTTTCCAAGAACATAAAAAATGAAAGTATAAAATTTTAAATAGTAATCAAAAGGTAGCACCTATACTATAGTAGAAGTCAATTCAATATATAAAGAATCAATCCACTAGTATATCGATGGCAATTTTCAAACGTAAACGCTTATTGCATAAATACACTTTTCTTGCCAGCTGTTGTTTCTTTGTCTACTCTCTAACGATGGCTGACATGTTAATAGCACACAATGCATAGACAAAAAGTGCCATTACAAGCGTTAAGAGAACTGTAATAAAACTGAATAATGAAATATAGCGGTTTCTGGCGGCCCATTTTGTACTTTGCCGCAATCTTTCTTTCTCTTTAAACTCTATGCATTCGCATATATAACGTTTTTCCTATTTAAATATTTCGAATTCTTTTAACATTAGCTGTGTTTAGGTATCAATAGAATATAATAACCGCAAATGTATAAAGGTATAAAAAAAAAAAGAAAAAAAGTGGGAAAATAAAATATAAAAATTGTTAACACGATTGTCTTGTCGCCGCCGCCGTCAATTAGTTCGTGTCGTATATTTGTACGATAGCCCTGAAAACGCCAACAAGGTTAGCCATGGAAAATATGCAAGGGCTCTGCATGTAAACAAAGTAACGACAAGATATGTTTCTATATAAAAAAAAAAAAAAAAAAAAAAAAAACGAAAACCCAAAATAAAAAAAAAACCTCATGAAAAACCTTTAATAATAAGTCACGTGATTACATTAAAAATGAACCTTTTATCGATTACACACGTACGTGCATTCAACATATAAACAATGTATGCATGCATGCATGCATGCATGCCAGCATGCAACAATTTCTTGACTTGTATACATTTCATTGAGAAAATGTTTCTACGGAAATGCGAATAGGCATGTGTGTGTGTGTGGTGTACAAGGCAAAGGCAGAGGCAGAGAGAGAAGGCAGCTATTTACGACAGATAAAGTCATATTTTACAATGTATTCAAAATGGTAACCACTACCAAAACAATAATAATAATAATGATAATAACAACAACAACAACAATAAAATTGTCACTATACTAATGTAACGGAAATTAACAAAGCCAAACATATATACATAGCATAGTAACAACAAAGACAATGAATTATTTTGTGTATGTGCGAAAAAAAATATTCTTATACCCTACGCTACACTCAATTACAGCTTGGTGGGATAGGAGCCTAGGCTTACATGTCCGAAATATGCAAATCAATCATGAACTATGCTTGAGCAGTGCGATTACTCGCTTTGATAATTTTTTTATGCCATTTTATTACACAGATCTCAGATAAGAGTTTAGACTATATAGCAGGCTTCGGCAAACGCCGTCGAGTCCGTCACGCTACGTTTAAAACTTCATATGTGTTATTCAGTTTGCCCGCACTGCTGCAATGCTGCAAATGGTTTGTATTTTGTTTTCACTACTGAAGCCTAGTTCTGGCTCGCGCTGTAATATGAAACTGAAAATTAGCGAAAGAACTTGCCAAGCCCTGATCTATAGTACGCACATATATATTATCGATGTCATGATATATTGCATCGTATATTATATATATTTTAAATTCAATTTTTTTTTTTTTTTCTTACTAACACAAAATATCGTATGTGTTATCGTAAATCTGAAAGAATACCTCCTTCCATCGAGGGCTTTGCATCAGAGAGATCTCATTAAGGAAACTTACCATCTATGTTCTTGCTTGATAATCACGGACCAACAACAACAACAACAACAACAAATGTAACGTACTATCTGAAAGAGAAATCATTTTGAAATTTTATGCAAATACTTCCCGAGGTCATCTAAAATCTTATTGCAGCAATGGATTCGATTAGCGAACTTTGACTTCGGCAATTTCTATTACACTTCGTAAAGTAAAAATAAATCTACCATCGAACGTCGGGTTGCTTCCTTTCGTATCAACGACAAATACGCATCAGACATCTTAAGGACGTCCGTCTGTCCTTCTGTCCGGTATAACTTTTTATAAATACAAGGCTGGAAGATTGAAAGCTGGCATACATTCTTAGTTCATGGTTAAAGAACAGTGTCGGAAATGATCATGAGATGTTAACAACCAAATCTATAATGACTAGCAAACGGTAACGTAAAGTTTATAGCTTACTCCGTAGCTGCAGTTTAGAAAAAGCATTGTTATTCCAAAAGACATTTATTTGCTCCATGTGGAAAACTTATAAGCTGTAGAGGGTAGTCATCTAAAACTTGATAAAAAGTATATCTCAGACCCATGTTAGTTAGCGCATGTTATTGCAGAAATTTGAAATTAATGGGAAGAGCAATCGAACGTAACCTACAAACTGGGAATCATTTGACGCATGCAGTCTTTTTGTAGAACTTAGGGAGAGGAACTATTTGCCAGGAAAATAATTGTTTCCAGGTCATGAATATTTGTTCACACATTCGAGAACGTACCATGCCTACAAAAATACGTCTCTCAATATATTTATTTATTTATTTTTGTTGATTTGCGACTTAAAAGTTTTGCTTGGAGTCTTAAACTCGATCATTAATTTTTAGCTAAATCGTTGAAGAATATATCAATAAAAGACAAGAAGCAGCAGCTCACCAATGTTAATAATTCTTTAATAGTGTGGGTCGCCCCTGAACAAATACACATTCCTAACCTAACTGATATAAGACTTATATTAGAAAGAAAAAGAGATGATTTTCAGTTTGTTTTTTCATTATTCGCGGACGTACGTCTACACGGAATCGATGAACTTTCAACTTGACTTTAGAAAGGCGTGAAAGAAAGTATTGTAGACAAATTCGATTTTCTAGACAATGTTTTGAGTTTGTCATCGCAATTGCAAGAGGAGGACGAACGGTATGCAGTCAATTTTGCATAACCAATCAGAAGAGTATCTATCTGAATTTATTGGATCAATGTATCCGGTGTAGTGAGTAAGATACCATCTTTAAGCAAGGCTTCTAGGACTTCAAGTTCACATTTGCAGAGCTTGATTCCGTAGTACAATGTGTTACCAATCGTTTCTCCGGCAGTGGGACAATTTCCATTATATAGGGATAGCGGAACGGTTTTCCAGTTAGCCTCAGCTTCACTGATTCTGTATGAACCTACCCTTACAGAAGCGGAAAGCTATCTAACACATTCCCATTTAATGCTAGCAATTTCTCTGAGCTATCACAGCCACAAGGGAAGCACCCCGAAGGGCCATGCGCAGCTACTACAAAAGCATAAGCCAAATGAAGCTTCTATTAGGCTTCTGACAAACGAGTTACATTTCTCTTGCTTCACAAAACCGAAAGCACTACTTTCGGCCAAAGGCAAACCCCTGCATTTGGAAGTTTCCGCGCAGTGTCATCCAATGATTATCCGAGAAGTCGATATCCAACATAGCCCTTTGGCGGTACACAGGCATTGCGGGATTCTTCCACTCGAGCCTGACATTTAATTGAAATCTTCAGTACGAAAAAATCTCAAATCAATATTCGACTTACTCCGTCGTGACGTGCCGCATCATAGGAAAGAAGATGAATGCAGAAAAAGCCTATTCAAGGATAGGAAAATCTTAAACTCAACTTGGCTTCTAAGGCATTTCTGACTTCAGACACTTAGCGAGAGAACAGCAATGAGCTGAAGGCTACGGTACATGCTTTTCCTCTTGAAGACTCATAGTCTCTTCCGGCATTCCGGTTAAGCTACTGCAAGCACTTCTTATAGACAAGTAGCAAGTGCTCGTCTTTTACTCGTTGACTTATGAAAATTAAAAAGTGATTGCTACACTGATCGAATGAATATATCGGGCGTGTTCCCAAAGTGGATTTTTAAGTTGGTTAACTTCTTTTTCGAGATGTTAGATAAAATACATTAAATAAATCTTGAGATCCTGAATGTGTATCGAACTTAGAGCAGTTCTTACGGTATTTCATAGACTACGTGATCAGCTAATTATTGTACATTGATATACAGTTCGAAAGTTCTACTCGGTTTCTTTATGGGCTTAGGAAACATTTTGAAAAAATAAACATACTGTCAACGTTGGGTGGTTCACATAAAAAAAAGAAGGAGAAATATATATATAATTTTTTTATTTTTTAATGAATTTTTTGTTATGGTTTATGGCACAAGAAAGAAATCACCTTTGTTTGCACTCTCCAGCTCATAGCGCAATCCGTACAACAAAAGTGCATAAAATATTACTTAAAACATTTCTTTGCACAACAATTGTGCAAAAGTATGCTTTTATTAGTTTTTATTTTCGGTACATTATGCAATAATACATTCATTCATATATTCATGCATTATTGTTATAAAAAAAAAAAGAAAAATTAAATTTTTTTGTTTTTGATTGAATGCCTATGTAATTATGTTTATAACAAATACACATACACACATCGTTTGAGCTTATAAATGGGTATAGGATGTATATATATATATATATATATATGTATTTGCAATTCTACGAAATAATTAAGTAATACTGAAAGTTCATTAAAACGCTTGAATGCTTTACATAACACTGAGTTAATTATAAAACTTCGTAAAGAAATTTGCTTTCAAATTTATTGCAACCTGTCTACATAAATGTATACACTCTTCGTCTCAATGTAGAAAACAAGTAAGACATAAGATGCCTACCATTAAATAATCTACAATACACTATAGCTGTTCGTATAACATTTCAAAGTAATGTCTTTTTTGGCAAGTGGTCGTAAAAGTGGTCCGATTGTAACCATTTTTAATAGCGTTCGTCCTTGGACTAAAACACGTCATCGTAGCAAAATTCAACAAAATATCTGTAAAAAGTTGCGTTGGTTGTAGGTTGACCACATAGAAAATGCAATGGACATATGGACAAACATGTTTGAAACGATTCGGTATCACTTTCTGAATTTAAATTGTGATCGGTGTTATAAAAACTACGTCTCCATCAAGTCTTTCTGGGTATTGTGTACATACGTACAAACTTAATATACGCATTAATTGATATTAATGTGAAATCATGATATGACATAAACATCCATTAGGGTTTAGTCAGTTGATTTTCAGTGAAAAAGCATTTATAGAGAAAAGTTGCTAGAATCAAAACATTTTCGATCATTTTCTGCAACTTTTCCCATCTTTCTGGCAATATGGCGATAATATGTCGAAGGCAACATTGCAATCTTTGACCGATTTTGTCACTTTTTCAATATTTGGAAACCGTGTCCCAGTCAACCGATGCCGCATCGATCTGAACAAATGGTAGTCAGAACGTGCTACATGTGATGAGCGCGCTGGATGCGGCAGAACTTCCCATTCGAGCTGCAACAGTGTATCCTTGACAATTCTTGCAAAGCATGGTCGAGCGTTGTCATGGAAGAGGATGACTTTACGTCTTTTAACTATTATGTTCATTTTGAGGAAGCATTTGTAATATCTAATAAGAAGTTTCGAAGACTCCATAATTTAATGTCTGTGCTAAACATTCTCTTTGGTCGCAAAACTAAAGCTAGCCGTTTTAAATTTGATGGAAATATTAAAAAATTGTAGCACGAAAGTTCCAGATAATTAAGCGGCAAAATCAGTTAAAAGACACGCCCACATTTGTTGTCAAAAGTCAAAGAACTGAATCCAACATCGCATCGTAGATATAATGATGAGGCTTATATTCTATTGTACCGGGCACATTCCATCTTATACACCATCGAGATTTGATTACCTTCTTGCTTTTTTTTTTTTTTTTTTTTTTTGTCAAGAAAAAGGCGATGGGATCATAAAAGACTCACCCACTGCGGCATATAATTTGCTTACTTATTCATATATTTTTGTTCTATTTTTTCGCAATAATTCTTTCTTTCTTAGCTAAAGTTCACTTATCGCAAGTTATGATTCTTTGCATTCATTTTCTAATTATCTTATTATATTATGCGTGCTTGTCGGCTAATGAGAAACAATTAAAAACGAATGTTATGTCCACAACAAAATGGACATTAAATAGCCGTAAAATCGTAAAAAAGAAATAATTTTCTTTACATCTAACAGTAAAATTCACTTTGAAACTTTACACCATTCAACTGGCAGCTAACGAACATTAACATGACAAAAGCTAAATGCATGAAAGGCACAGCATGCATAGCAAGCAAAATACATAGTAGTTGACTACGTACGTAGATTAGGTTGGTCATGATTTGTTAGTAACTCTTTTTGAAATATATATCTGCTGCGTTATGCAATCGCGACCAACATTTATCAAAACGCACGCTCTGTAGAAGCCCAGAACATGCGCTGGCCTGTGGTATTGTCGACGCTGGCCAACTAATGGTAAAGTTTCAATTAATTCAATTTGCTCGCACATCAAAACACCGCAAATGGATTGTATCTGCGGCTTAGCTTTGCATATGTATTCCTTTGGTTTAACGGGGGTACCTGTTGTAAAACCTCACCTCACAGCACCCGATGGTACACGAGTTAACACGATGTGCAACCGACTCAACTCTAACCGGAGAACCAGATTTATTTATAGTGTATGGCCCAATAAAACCACTCGGGGGAATGTTGAGGCCTATCATTACCTCCAATTGTTCGCTTTAGGAATGATAAAAACCACAGTCACCGCGATACTCGACGAAAAAGCCGCACCTAGCAGTCAGGACTTGCTATCACAACCACAAGATTCCATTCCTTACAACTTTCTCTACGTAGAGATAGATAACAAGTGGGCTGCTGACCCCCGTGGAGCTTAAATTTAGTCTATAAAGTCTTTAGCTTGACTTTACGCGACATAGTCACTCTTGTCTTTCGACCAACTATATAATCCCGTCTATCTAACACCGGACTATCCTTCTTCAAGGAAATGTTTTCATCCGGTGGTATATCACTCATGATGGGCTCCATGCTCTCGATTATTGCTATATCAACGTACTTTACGTAACCATTTACAATACAATAACATAGCTATAGTCTACGAGAAAAGAAGGGATCAAGGCAAAACTTTTTCCAGTGCACACCTAAGTTATCCATCAGAAAACTTGTTGCCGAGTTATAGATACTCCAAGCCTTAAACTCTTCTTCGCCGTTCGCGAAAAATCGTTAGCAGGGTTGACCACGAGGAGGTGAGAGTTTCGGTAAATCTATCCTGCCTCAAAAGCGTAGTTTATACCCCCGGCTTAGCTGTGCAGCTGTCAAATATGAAATGTGGTTTTTTTTGCCCATTAGACCATGAATTGAGAAAAAAGAAAATTGATGCAGAATGCCCCAGTTTTAGTAAACATTGAACATCCTCGCCCTTGCCGTAGTATGAAAATTAAAATTCTTTGATGAAAAAAGTTGTCAACCACTGCTTTATGGTTTGATTTGTTGATAAAACCTTTATTCCATCACTACCGAGCTTAGGGTTTACAGGTCTCTTTTAAACGCACGGTTACATCATTATGAAAGTTGTCCAAAGAACATAGCAAATGCTAATTGGGCAGGATATGCAGCTATTTATAAGAAAATTTTCCCGTCAAGCTTCTTCCACTTTTTGCCGAATCGTCATCTTGCCACTTGCTTACTATTTGTTTAATTAACTCTTATGTTGAACGTAATTCCCACACGGTTTAACACTTTAAAGTAGCCCTTGTGTTGTTCAATTTGTAAATCCGTAGCAAGTACGTACAGTGCGTTTCAAGTGAAAGCAACTTTGTCCATTGTTTTCGTGTTAAAAAAGACTTTTAACCTCAACATGTAAGTCGTTAAAAAAAAAGAGTTCCTTTTGATGAAACCATTTATAGAAAATGTTGTGACAATCTTCACTGTCAACATCAGAGGCAACTTCGGCGAAGAAAGGCTTTTGCCACTGATCAATTCAAAACGCTTTACCTCAATTGCTTGCTTTAACTACATTATTTGTTGCGCGTAGAGAATGGAATAAAGCGTTTGCTCAGATTGAAGCAACTCTCGACGCACAATTTCCATCAAAAGCAAAGCATTAGCTTAAAGGGCATCAAATCGTTAATGCCGTTTCATCCATATTACTATCATAGGTGGCTTACTTTTCATCGTCGGTCTCCTCAATTGCGGCGCGCTTTAATTTCTTTTCAGCCGCATTACCTAGATCCTATAAACGTTTGACTGTAAATACTTCAAACCGAATATTGAACTTCTTTTTGTATCTAATTTTATGCAATTGATATTAAAGCGAAGGTTTTAAAATTTTAACCCCACAGCGATGTCGTAAGACTAAATTTGCCAGTTTTGTCCCAATTCACTGAAGAAATTCGACAACTTCGACGACAATTACTTGCTTGGTGAGAGGTCGATGCGTTTATGATCACGTGTAAGTCATTCGTTTGCATGTGATTTTGATAAACTGTTTTCGCCATAAACATGGCGAGCTTTTTCAGGAGCGTGCGCAGCCTTCCCGCTTTAGTTAAAGTGAGATTGTAAAATAATCGGAAATTTTTTTCCCAAATTTTTTCATTTTCAAAAGCTACTTCTCTTCAATTGACGCTTTCAATGTTACTGTATATATACCCTACGCCGCTTGTGGTGCAGAGTTAGTGCGGTCGTATGTAACATGCAAGAGGGCTTAAGATAGACCCACCTTTTGTAATACCGATCAATTCAGAATCGTAATTTGAGTTGATCCTAACCCTGTCTGTCCGCTTGTCCGCCTATCCGTCTGTCCGTCTAATGTTTGTCCACGTAAATTTGTGTTCAAGCTACAGGTCGCAATTTTTGAGATATTTTGATGAAATTTGGTACATTGACGTGTATTGACCCAAGCACGAAAGCTATTGAAAATGGTCCTGATCGGTCTATTTTCGCCCTACGCCTTATTCTGAAAAGTCATTATATGGAAACAAATTGTAATTTTCAAAATTTCTTGGCAAATATGGGTAAGTTGTAGTATATCGACAGTATATCGGCATGGTATGAAAACTCTGGAACGGCTAGGGCAATTTTTTGAACCCCTTGTGAAATGTGCCTTGAAAAAATATTGCCAAGATAAGGTGACTCAAAAAGTCGTTCACGTTTTTTCTGACCTCTCCTCTCCTGATGCTTCTTGCATACTGCACACGAGTTTATACGACTTCGGATTAGTTCAACATAAAGTTCTAGTTTCTAGGATTTCGATATTTCGTCATTTCAGCGTAGGATAAGTACTCAGTTTTAATTAATTAACCTGTAATCTACAAGATACTTACTTTCTGGCTTGTTTCGAAGAACTTTATAAGAATAAGGGATCAGTGTATTTTCAGTGTATTAGCCTATCATCTTAAGGAGATATGGCTAGCTTGCTTCGAAGCAGGACCGTTTTAAGACAAGGGATCATTGTATTCTTATTAATTAACATACATTCTACAGGAGTTACTTGCTGGCTTGTTTCGAAGAACTTTATGAGGATAAGGGATCAGTGTATTTTCATTAATTATCATATCATCTTAAGGAGCTATGGTTAGCTTGCTTCGATGCAGGACCGTTTTAAGACAAGGGATCGTTGTATTCTTATTAATTAACTTACATTCTACAGGAGTTACTTGCTGGTTTGTTTCGAAGAACTTTATGAGGATAAGCGATCAGGGTATTTTCAGTGTATTAGTCTATCATCTTAAGGGATCGGTGTATTCTTATTAATTAACTTACAATCTACAGAAGTTACTTGGTGGCTTGATTCGTAGGAACACTTTATTTAAAAATACGAATTACTCCAATTCGCACATAACAGAACGGCAATTTCCTCGAAATAAGTTGTTGACAAGAAGAAAAGCAATGAAAGGAATGAATCCTTAAAACGGTAGTTGGAAGTTTCTTTTTTAGGTGCACTGTTTGCAGTTTCCAAAATTTTCTCACTATATTTAGCGTTGAAGTATTTTTCCTTACTACTTGCTGCTAATGTACGCATGTTAAGGAAGAACGATTTTTCTATACATACTTCTACTGGGTATATATTAATTTTAGACAATTTTTAAATTACGCATAGAGTCGCAGCATTTATGATCTTAGCAAACCGTAAACAATTTACTTTTTTCATAATTCTGTAGAGATTAGCTGTCTTCGGTCTAACGATTTATTGCCACGTTTACTAAAGACGAAGTTTTTTAGACCTTCTCTGACCCAACTTTCCTCCATAACAGTAATTCTTCGTACTTGTCTGTTAGTTTTCGCATCATCTCACCGACGACTAAGTTTAGCCGGTAAAATGTTATTATTATTCTTGCCGACAATATATATAATTTAAATTTTTTTCTGCTTAATACTGCGTCTGGCCTTTTGATGGTCTTTCATAAGAAAGTTTCATATGGTTATCATATGGCTTTAGTTTATTTAGGACATTTTCCAAATTGGATGATATTCATTGCAACGAATCTACAGTTGTGTTTGCTGCTGTGATTAAATTGTTGTTGTTGTTGTTGTTTTGTTTTCATAACGACGCAGCTGGTGTTTGCTACTTTGGAATGTTAGTGGAGTTAAAAGGTAATTGATGTTGAAAAATTGTAGGCTGTTGTGAGATTTTATTGCTGTTGTTCGCGGAAATGATGAAATAAGATAGATTTTACTTTCATTTTTTTGAATTTTCTATGCATTTGTTACATAAGCAAAATGGAACACGTGCATCAGATGATGGTTGTTTATTTTCCATTACTTAGCGTAGTTTGTTTGCAATTAATTTGCTTCTTGTTTGGATAAAAAGTTTTATTATTCGAAAACTAATCACAGGTATGTGTGTTCATTTTCATCTGATCTTTTCTTATTTAAGTAGGCTCTAAAGTTTTGATGACCTTTCGCCTTCGAAAGGCGACATCATCCAAAAGTTTACATTTACCCTTTGCCATAATCATAAAGTTTTTTACTTTAAAAGATGGAAAAATCTTGTTATAGTTTAGCAGTGAGCCGGCACTTCGGCTAGATGTACATAGATCTACGAGGTCTGAATAACGCGTACGTTTTGAAAAGTGAAAGGCCTTTCCCTACAAAAGCATATAACTAATTTTAACTAATTACAAAATGGCAGCGAAAAAAAGCTGAAAGTGAACTGAGTAGCATCGCTTAACTGAAAGTTTAAATCCATGCAATTTGTCAGTTTGCAAACTGTCAGTTTGTCAAAGGCAGGATAATTAGTTGTAATCTCAGTACTTTAGAGGTGAATGCAAATGCGATCCTAATAGATACATACGTACAATTTGTCAATTACGGCGGAGATAGTGATTAAATGCTAAACTATGCAAATGATTAAAGTGAGTAGTAAATTTGGGGATTAAAAGAATTGTTTAATCGCCTTTTCCTTCGAAAGGAACATCTTTAAGATATTTTTACACAAGGTCATCCTTGTGTACAACCTTTAACACTTATCAAAGAAAAACTACATTGGCACATAATCTTTGAAGTCTCTGACTCGTATCTGCACGACTTGCGAACACTTGATAATGCTGATGTACCAGGCGCTGTTCATCGACAAAAGCACTTGAAAACGGAAAAAAGGGAAAAAGCACTGAAGCACTTCCCTTTTACTACTATTCTTTAATCCATAAAAAGATCGGCGTATTGTTCCTATTTTACACTGACTATCAAAGGATAATATTGCACTAGATTTCTTTCCGCATTTACAACACCTACGAAACTCCGTTCGTCCGTCCATCGTCTCGCCCGTTTTATAAACTAGAATAAAAGAAAAATCGCGACTCACATGAGTCATGACAGCTAACGTGCTATTGCAACGCTGTTTAATAGGAAAAAGAAAACAACAAAGGAAGAAGAATCCCAGTACAGGTAGCGAATAACTTAGAGTCAACTTGGGAGCGCGTATGCGGAAATGAAGACTTTCGTACCATAGAAAAAGTAAAGTTTCTATTGAACTAAAAATATGAAAATAAATACTGTTTCGAACGCATATTTCATACGTCCGGAATTACCGAAATTTTTTGAAAAAATTGTACATGAATTTTAATATTCCCCGCAACGAAAACAGAACTTTCCGTTGTGGAAAACAAACAAATTGTGGGAATTAATATTAGTTTTAAGATTGATGGTGACCCTGTTACGATATATTTGAAAAGAACAAAAGTTGGTAGGCTTGCAAAATGTTGGCAATCCTGAAATTAATTACTAAATTTGTGCAGTAAAAATTCGAGTTTCTTACTAAAAATAAATTGCGATCAGTTACGTCTTTGTTACGGAATATTTTTATTATTGTGAGTTTTTGTTGCGTCACTATTTTGACTAATAAACGTTTTAACGACGCCGTAAAACAAGAAACTCAAAAATATTTTCATTACCAGCCTGATTGACATCGCATTATATCGAAAATTTAATATACTCGTAGAGGACTCGTAGAGGACTCGTAGATTCATCTCGAAGCAAATGAAATTTGAAAATCTTATTAAAATACCGTTAAGCACTCATCATCGCTCTACAGTCACACTGTATAGTGGTTTTTTAAAACAAGCCATAGTATTGGAATTGATCCCAAAATGCGGCCTGTACAAGGTGGACTGAAGAACAGACCATCTCGAAGCGATTCAGAAAGCGATCCTGAATCGATCGGTATAATAAATGGTGAACTTATCTCAACTCTCTCTCTCTCTCTCTCTCTCTCTCTCTCTCTCTCTATGGCTGTTGCATGCACCCGCACAAACTTAATACACCCTTGTATGGTATAAAACGATTAGTTGATAAAGGAAAATAAATGCACTTATAATTGAACTTAATGTTCAATAAAATACTAATTTCAATATTTCACGTAAAAATTTATTTCCAATTAGTATGCTTTGACATTCAACGAAATCACTTTTCAAATATTGCGTTATAGCGCAATTGGACAAAATAATATCTTAATTACTTATTACTTATACTTGTGCAAAAACATGCATAGGTTTAATGGCGAAAAGAAACGTTTTACTAATTTTAATAAGCGAAACTCTTTAATTAATACCTAATCAACTCTCTCATTAACCGTAGTATGAAATTTACAATTGATTGGACGAAATCAAAAAACATTCCATGAAAAAACATGAAAATACATTCACTTATTCATATGCAATATCGCGATAAATATTAATAAATAAATGATGACAAAGAGAGAGCGAGAGAGAGGGAGAGAGATATAGACATAAAGAGCGGGAGAGACGAAGTTTATGGGAAAGAAAAAGCTTCCTCCAGAGAGAGAGAAAGAAAGAGGAAGAGTAATTCAATCTATTCACACACATATATATGTACATATATATATGTACCTCTGTGCTTAAGCGATGTTAGATAAGATCTCTCTACTACTAAACAACACTTGATTTTCTTTGTTTTTTTTGTTTTTTTTTGTTTTTTAATCATATCTCGTTTTTGCAGTAGTAAATAACAGCAACTATACTACCGCAACTACAATAACAGAAACAAAAAAAAAAGAAAAAAGTTTTTTTATATGCATGCATATGGTTTAGTAACAATTTACGTCACTGTCATTGACATTGAATTGAATTGAACTAAAACTAAATGTAAAGAGGTTGACGGAGAGGTAAAGAGTAAGAGAGAGAGTAAGAGAGGGAGAGAGAGAGAGACAGAGAGCAAGAAAGCAAAACAAAAAAAGCAAATACGAAAAGCAACTGAAGGGGACAGCAATATATGTGTAAATGTAGTGATTTGGGAAATGTTTTCACATATTTTAACATTTGTTATTATTGTATTTGAAAAGCTTTTGTAGGTAGAAAAATAATTAAAATTTCATTGGCTTTGCTTTGGATAAGCAAAAAAAAAAAACAAACATTTTTTTTGCTTTTTTTTTTTTTATACCAAAACACACGTGATAAAATTGCATTAGGTTTGAATGGTTGTACGCAACGCACTGAAGGACTTAAACCAATAATTTCAAGATCATTCCCTTAAATTGATTTAAACGAATGCGTCCGTCTTCGACGTAGGGGCCGGATTTTTCGAAATACTTTATTAAAGATTGAGACACAGCCATGTTTTTTCTCAAGGATTGTTTGGATTTATATATAGCATTGAGTTCATTGAGAGAAGACACGCTTTAGAGAAGCAGTTAAATGAAAAAAATGTTGCAAATATTTTACATTTGTGGACAAAAATTGGCGAAAAGAGTTAATGCACCACTTGCGGCACAGGATGTATTAATTTTGTGTGGATGTATGTAAGACACAAAAGGATCTATGATACACCTGTCCTTTTATTCTACCGATCGATTTACAATAATTTTCTGAATCGATATAAGCTTGTTAGAGTCTAATTATTGGTATTTTATCACGCAAATAGCTGAAGAATAAAAAATTTGCATAATAAGAAAATTGAATTCGGACCACACACTTTGAACCCCTCTGATATAAAACTTTATAAAAAGTAAGCCTTCACCATCGACAGGTGAAAAATTGCATTAGGTGAAATGATGCGAAGGATACACTTAATCGGGCTTGCTTCAGTATGTTTGGTATTCGGAATTTATTACTCTATCGACGCTCATATATAGTTTTGCTGTTTTCCATACCGCGTAGTGCAATTAATCAATTGACGGTTGCTTTTGTTAAGACAAGAAAACAAGCAAAGATTTTTCGGCCACGATCTCATAAAGCCATCATGACTCTCGAAGCATTTACTTATTTGTGATTTCCACGACTTAACAACTCTGTTTTACAACAAAATTGACAAAATTGAATACTGAATTCTATTGCGACTCTTGCTTCGAAATACTGAAATTGATAAAAATTCAAACAAATTATAACAAGAAGAAAAATTGTTTACTCTTATGATTAGTGAGTGACTGTTTAAATTCAAGACGCAAGCATAAAAATGGCATAAAGCAATGGTGAGCAATCCTTATGATTTCGCAAAACGTCAAATTTGTAACGTAAAATAATCGATCTGTTTAATTAAAAAGAAGTAAGAAAATTATAGTCGGGCAAGGTCGACACTTAAATACCCTAGACCACATTGTCTAACACAATTCTTATTCTTATTATAGAACACAAAAATTATATCTTGTTTCTATATAAAGGCATACTTTTCAAGCGGGGCCAAAATGCAACTTAACGTAGTACAAGTTTAGTCCTTACATAGAAAGGGATTCAAAACTAGGCTTAAATTTTTTAGAGTTCCTATTTTATAAAATTACTATTATGGGTCAACTTTCATCACCACATATTAAAATTTCGACTTTTCTTCTCCACGAAGGATCAATTTTCGTGAAAATCCTGATTAGCATAGAATCCAAAATGTAGACCGAGATTGTCCAAATTGGGTAGAATTAATTTTTTTATGTTAAATTACTATTATGATATAATTTTCATCATAAAGCATTGAAAACTAAACCTTTTTCTCGTATGAACTTCAGTTTTCGTTATATGAGAGGGGGTTCAAAAATTTCGACAAGTGGTCCAACGTTTTTATGCTAGTTTAGAATGCCAAAAAACCACTACATGGCCACTTTTACCGAGAAATTTTGAAAATTGCAATTTTTTCCATGGGTAGGGATCGGAAAAGCGAACCGATTCGAACCATTTCCAATAGCTTTTGTGCTGGAGTCAAAACGCGTTAGTGTACCAAATTTCATCAAAATATTTCAAAACTTGTGAATTGTAGCTTGAATACAAGGACAAAAATCAAGCGGACAGACGGACAAACTAAAACACAGACAGACAGTCTTAAATCAATTCATATTATGATTCTGAACCAATTGGTATAATAAAAAGTGGGTGTATCTTAAGCCCTTCCTCGTCTTACATACGTCAGCACTAACTAAATATATCCTGTTCCTCGAGTGGCGTAGAGTACAAGAAAAAAACAAAAAGAAAGGAAACAATAAATCAAAAGAATAATAATGATAATAATAAATTAAAAAAAAAAAAACATAAAAAAGTATTTTCGTGAGCAGCTAAAGTTCTGCGGATCATCAATTTTAAACCATCATTTGTCCAAAGCTCTCCTACATACCTAAGAAATAGTAGTTAGCCTTATTTCCACGATCTTATTTTTCACGATCTTTAACGTTTTTCATGCGTGCATTTACTATTAAAGTTTACTGCTGGAGATTTGCTTCTTTGTTGGCTCTTTTAACACATGCAATGTGTCCTCTTATTGAAATAAATAACAATTTTAAAGTTTAAATTTAACATTTAAGAGAAAAAATATTACATTTTGGACTAAGGATTAGATTTTAATAAATTAATTATTAGAACTTTTTGAGAGATGGGCTCTGAGCTCGTCCATAATATTCTATTCGAAAATGAAAGCAGCAGCATGGCGACTGACTTCAAAGCAGTTGAACTTCTTTTCACCAAAATACTAGTACACTCAATAAGTTCGTAGGATGATTGTTTGTCAATTCCATACAATTTGTAACAACAACAATTTGTGCAAACTATTGGCAAGAATTTCATGAACTTTTGAGACATTTTGTCAACAGTAGAGACATTTATAGGCCATCTTAGGATCTTATCGGATCGATGTATTACGATATTTTTGTGGACTAAAAAAAAACACCAATATGATCAAGAAAGCATCGTATTTATTAGGAAAAGCTTCATCGCTTTCAGAAGCGTATGTTAAGTCAACAAGAGGCATAAAAATTTTCGTTAAGAGCAACATTTTGCTTTCTTTGAGCAGGTGATGCTCTCTATATCTGACGGCGTGAAGAAAGTAAAGAGAGAGAGAGAGAGAGAGAGAAAAAGACGTTCACAGTGTTTGTGGTTTGTGCCCAATGAAATGTTTATAGCGACAGCATACTGATCTCGATTAAAGTATGATTTACCGCAATGAGTACTGACACGCTTGACTTTGCGGTAAATTTCCAAATACGCAGAAGCCACGTTAATGCTACTAAGACAGGTAATCCCTGTCTTACAACAGATGATGCAAATAAAGTAAAAACTAATTGAATTGTGTTCCTTAGTAGAAGAATCATCAATAAAGAGATCCCTATAGAAATAGGGAACTCGTGCCGACAAGTCGAAACTTTAGAGATGTGTTGGATATTAGACGATTTGTAGCAAAATTTGTATCTAAAGTATGCGGAGAACAACAAAATATTATATGCTTCTCAAATGACTTTTGCTTTTCATTACTTTAGAATTACTGTATTTCACTGCATTTTACTGTGTATATTCATTTTATTGAAATGTTCGCAGCGCCCAGATGCAAGCTTCAGAGACACCAAAAACTAAATCGATTTAAGCAACTCCGTCTGTCCGTCTGCCAGTTGCAAGCGTTCTCGTGGCCGCAAAAATGAATCTATCCACTTTAAATTTGAAAGAAACGTTCAAAGTTTTTGTGCACTGATTGATATTAAAAATGGGCCAATTTGTTCGAAGTACACACCTACAGTAAACTGCGAACACATTTGTTCTTCAAAAGGGATAAAAAATTGATTTTTCGCTCATTACTCATAAGCTAAATTTTTCCGTCTACTCAAGGAGCGATGCTGTAGTACATGTATGAAAATGAAAAAATCGGCCACGCCTACTCAATTTTATAGTGTGTCATAATTTAATTTTTTTCCAAAATCTTTATAGCGCTTGCTTGCAAGCTTGAGGGATATCCATACAGTATTCGGAAAGCAACTAAGCATGTCCATCTGTCCAACAGCCCAAATGTGTATTATTCGCGATAAACACTTTTCCGTTTTCAAAAATGAAGATATCGTCGACAAGGAATTCGAAATAACCAAAGCTGGGAAAAGGAAATGCCCGAACGCTCTCCGTGTTTTTTGCTCGTTACAAAGAGAAGCATCCACGCCCAACCAATATTATGAAAATTTATTTCTTTTCCTTTCTTTTAGTCGTTAGTAGGATGGTTGTGATAGGTACAAAAGATTCGGTTACAATCGAATATAATTTTCTTACTTGTTTACTGCAGCTCTGTTGGTTTTAAAATGCGGCGAAAAGTACTCGCTTCATATCATGCGGCAACTATGTGCGTCTTATGAATTTCATGACAAATTTCAAATTTATATCCAGTCCGCATTGACCTAATTGATGCCACACTCTTACATTGTGTCATAGGTTCGCAAGAAAACACGGCAAATACTTACTCTATCAAGGTTAGCTCCGATCATAATAATATCAGACAAGGTGACGTTTACTAGCCCATTAAAGCCTTAAAGTAACTTTTTATCTGAATCCTTTGTTGCATCGCTTTACTGTACTAGCAGGTCGTTTGCTATTCTCGCTTATAACCAGGACAACAGGATATATATCAAGTATGTATTGATTATATGTATGCATATAACTCATACGCAATGATATTCGTTCGTTTTCATTTTACTCTCAGGACATGCAATAAATTGCATTAAAATTCAAACCATTCTTCTCGCTGAGCTATTCAAAGTGATTTTCAAGGCTATTTTCATGGTTGTTATATTAATTACTTTTTACATTTGCTTTATGTATGTAACATTGCAAAAAAGAAAAAAAAATTTTTTTTTTTTTTTTTCATTATAATTATTATAATTCATAAAAGTTATTTAATAAACCTCCAAAATTAATTGGTTTTTAAGTAAAGAAAAATAAAAAAAAAAATCTTTTAAAAAATTAATACATAAAAGTCATTGTTCATGGCCTTGCGCTGGGCAAGAACAAGATATAAAAACTCGGTTGGTTGCATTCGTAAAAGAAAAAAAAAAAAAAACAAACAGTTGTGTCTAAAGACATACAATGGCTTATAAAATTTAAATCTACGAACAGTTACATATTCATACGGCGTTGTAGAAACGTATAATTTTTTTTTTTTTATGATTTCAAGCTCTATATGTGTATGTATATATATGTGTACACATATGCAGGTATATAGCTGTATAATTGTTGTGATTTTGGTTCCGTAACTATAGACTTGGTTTTATTTAATAATGTTATTGCTATTGTTGTTATTATTGTGTTTGCTGCTTTTATTGTATTCTGGTGATATTTTATTCACAAGAGTCATAATTTAAAATAATATACACGTTGAAACTACATCATTTTGCACAATGACTGCAATTATTTGTTAGCAACATTTAACTTGATTTCAACTTGTTGTTGTTCTTGTTGTTGTTCTTGTTGCTGTTTTTGCTGTTCATTAGACGAATACGTAATGTACTGTATTTGTATTGCCCTAAAAAATCCATTGAACAGCAAGTAAAGAATAAAAAAAAAAAAAAAAAAAAACTACCAAACAAAGCAGGCTGACTAGTAAAACGGACTTGCATATGAGTGCTGGCGGTGTATGCACACACTTGGCTTGACTTGACTTGGCTTGGCACGGCTCGGCTTGGTTTGGCTTAGCTTAAGATTAAGATTTTGTTTTTTTTTTTTTTTTATAAAAGTGTTATTACTTTTCCGTTTATTTATTTTTTTTTTTTATGTTGTTTCAAACCTATTATAAAAAAAAAAAAAAAAAAAAAAAAACGATAGAAACTCAAGGTTAAACCAGTCGTTAAAACAACAACAATAAGATACGAGAAAAAGAAAAAAAAAAAAAACGAATCTGATTTGAAGGTAAAAAAGCAAAGTTTTAAAGACACGGAGTAATTGATTTGCTCTAAAACAAATTATTTTTAATACTATAAATAAATAAAAAAGCAACAAAAAAAAAACAATCAAACTCAATGCATTGCACTTTCGGAAGAGCTGACGATATTATAAGTGCAATAACACACACACATAGCTACAATTTGAGAACTTCAGGGAGCCATTGCATTTTTTTCTCACTCATTATTCACTTCCTACAAAATGGAAAGGACTAAGGAAGGAAAGACTTTCCGCGAATTTTGTATATATCCATCACACTCACACATTACATACCGGACATCCATTTGTCTCTTTACAAGTAAGAGATTGTTTAATTAACATTTGCCGCCAGGTATGTAAAAGTAAAGGAGGGAATTTTGAATATTTACAATTTTTACTATTTTTTATGCTTTTGTACGGCAACCAGACTGTTGTATAGTCCTTGCGTGCAACACAAAATTCTTAACTTAATGCCGAATATCGCTAAATATGATAATTGCATTATGTAATCTGCGATCAGTTTAGGCAATGGGTGACGCGACGTTTCTCAGCTATTGTTCAATTGAAAAGCTAGTCTTAAATGGTAAGATTACATCGTGTCCGTAGCCCTCTCTAAGACTTTGGGAGAAATTCATGATCTACTCTTCCGAACTATTGTCCGATTGAAGAAACTATGTTCGGAGGGTAAGGTGGCATAACACCAATAGTCTCTTCATATCCTTTGTAGGACTTTAAGAGAAAGGAAAAGTCTCTATGATCTACCCTTCTGAACTATTGTCCGATTTAGGAAACTATGTTTGGAGGGGAAAGGTGGCGCAGTACCAGTTCTCTCTAAGGCTTTAAGAAATAGGACACATTTTTATGACCTGCTTTTCCGAATTACAATGGATGAAATGATGATATTTATTATTAGGCCGACCCCCAAAACAACGACACTCTTCCAAATACAAGATCTCAACAGATCACACACTTGGTATATGAGAGAATTTAAAATGGATGCCAAATTTACTATCCTTCCAATAGCTTCTTCGTATTCCAACCTGACAATAACAGTCATCCCCCACTAGTTTTAATAACGTTAACAAGCTAAGCGATCATTTAGATCAGTCCCAAAAATTGCCACGAAGTTGTGTATGCTGATCCAGTATTCCGTACAGCTGCAGTAGTTGAAAGGAAGAAATCGAGTAGACCAAGAGTTTATTTTCGTTCTATCTTGCACGAAAGACAAAGCGGCATAAACTCGTAGAACAAACCTTTCAATGAGAACTCAAGGAAGTCTTTTATAATAATCATAAAACTGCAATCAGATTCTTTAAGTAACCCGAACAATAATAATATATATATGCATAGCATCGTTAACTATTGCTGAGCTGATCTATTAGATAGGATAACGAAACATTCCACCAGTTTGTCACGTAAATTTTTCAGCCCTAAAAAATGGTTAATCTGGCCTGAGGCAAAGGCAGACAAGCAAAAGAAGCAAACGATTGTAATCAACGACCTAAAATTTTGTTTCGATCGCTATATGAGACCACAAAATGCAAAGGGTATGAACATATATTCGAATTTAACTAGCAAAGACACCTACCACATCTCTTAACAGAGCCCTGTAAACGACCTAAAAGAGCTACGAAGATAAATTCGAATTGCAACAAAGTTACCGACCGTATACCTTAACAGAGGTCTGTAAAGTTCCTAACAGAGCTGTGGTAAATATTTAAAATTAAGGTGTGGTTAGATTTGGAAAACTATTCCGTCCAAACGTAAACTATATTTGTGGGCATCCGATGGTGGAGAGCTCAAGGGTCCATGATATATCCTGAACCTTCCTATGGCGTCTCAAGAAGCCAGGTTAGTAGGTTGGTATCGCAATGAGCACAGAATAAAACGCCGAATGCCGTTGGAAGCAATGTGCAGGATAATGACAGACAAAAACTTTTATACAATCTTCGGGTAGGTCATATAACCTGCTGAAGCTAAGAAGAAACTACTTACGTTTAGTCACCGTCTTCTACACGGATCGTAATTTTCACAGATGGCATCTGAGAAACATGGGTGTGTTCGATACCGATTCATGCAGATTTTGCCAAGGAACGAGTGAAACGTTCTATCATATTCTATATGAGTGCGAGGCCACCTGCACAATCAGACACTATGTGTTTGGCTTGCATTTTACAAGGCCGGACAGAAGATGGTACTCCGACCCATAGAAGGTGGCGGGATTCATAAAAATCCTAAAACTGCATGGTTAGAGTCATAGGCGAATACAACAAATCTTCTAGGTCTCGCTACTTTTTGCCCACGTAATTAATTAATGATTTCGTTTACAGAACTCTGTTAAGGGGTATGGTAGGTGTCTTTGCTAATTAAATTCGAATTTGTCGTCACACTCTTCAAATTACGTTAACTAATTAAATTAATTGAAGCCATCTCTTAGGAGAGACTTGCAAACAATTTTCTTAAATTCTGAAGATGACGAGTGAAAAGTCTTTACACGATGTTATAGGTTTTGATTTTAGCGAAAAATCGGTTAAAAATGGTAAACTCAATTAAGAAGAGATGAGTAAAGAGAAAATTAAGGCATTAATCGCAAAGAGTGTCTGCAGAGTATTTTTAATCTTTTAAGTTAAGGATTGGTTTACGATTTTGCCAACTTTTTTTCACCGGCTATACGATACGATGTACATATGATGTACAAATGTGTATCTAGCAGTCGCAGTTATGCATGCAAGAAACAGATGGAAAATTATATTTGTGACTGCACTATGTCTCTGCCAATTGCCGATAATTATTATTTGCAGTTATTTTACAAGACTCGTTACTTAACAGCCGTGACTTGGAAGCTTTTAGAGTTAGAAACAAAACAGCAAACAAAAGTAGACGAATTGCTTTTTATAAATCATGAGAAAACCGAGCGTAGTGACTATAACACACCAGCGTATCTATATTTTATAAAGAAAAAAAAAAAAATGAAAAGTGCTCACCTTTTTGCCTACATACATATGTATTCTCACGACGATAAAAAAAAACTTCTAAAATATATTAAGAATCATTGAATTACAAATAGTTTTTGATGAATTTAAGTTTTTTTTTTTTTTTATATTTTATTGTTTTATTTATTTATTTATTTATTTATTTTTTTTTTATTTCTTTTCTTAATTAAATAAGCATGAAGGTGCCGGTAGATTTTTGTATAATAATTGCAATTGTTTGGAAAAAAAAAGGAGTGCCTCCGTTCAACCATTGACGTTTACATCATTACAAATAAGCGATAATTGATTTAAATGTCATTACAAAATAAGTGAGAATAATGGAATAATTCTTTACAATTCAAAAAAAATTAAACGGAAAACTATTAAAAACAAGATACTATAGTGGGCTACGGCACCCCATCAAATACCCTACCAAATAACCCTTTTGAGGGCTGTTTAAAACAGGCCATTACACGGGAAGTGACCGAATCGTTTTCAAGCATATGCATGTTTGCGATGGCTTAGGGGTTCATTTGCAATTGGCTCCTGTAGCGGTTGTGGGTGTGGCTCTGTGCTGGTTGTGTACATGCTTTTTTTTTCTTTTTTTCTTTTTTCCTTCTTATTTGTTTTATTATACGTATACTAAGTTTTAATATTAATTAATTTAAGATTTACTTTAAGAGACCATTGAACTCGACTGTCATTTGTTTTAGTCGAGTTGCATGTATAAAGTAGGCAATAAAATAAAATAAAATAAAATAAAATAAAATAAATAAATAGATAGGCTTTGCCCTTGGGTGAGAATATCAGTGTCAGTGTGCCACAAAAATATTGAAATATCTCGCAAATTGTGCCCAGGCGGACGGGGCATGCATATATCGATCTAGAAAGCGATTCTGAAACGATTGCTATAATAAAAAGTGAGTCTATCTCAAGTCCTTCGGACCTAAACTTAATGTATCCTTGCGCCACATTTGGCGTAGGGTACAAAAGAAAAACAGGAAAGAAAATTATGTGCGGTCATGAACGAATCTATTATTACGATCACCGATTAAGAAAATAGAAGGGAACTAAATTTTCATACCTTATAAAATTGGATGGGTCCAGCTGATTTTTGCAGAATAAATGTGCAAAATTGGTATGGAGCATGTGGTGTATTGTAAGCGTTGTAGGCGTGTCTTTTGACCGATTTGGATCATTTTCGATATCTTCATTGTCGAGAAACTTTAGAACACGCATTACATAGATGAGTAGACGGACAGACGAGCGGACGGACTTGGTTAGATATATTTCAACTGGTCAAGAATTTATATACTTTATTGGGTTTTTGAAGCTTGCTTCTGTGCATTGTAAAGGTTGTGCAGGCGTGTCTTTCAACCGATTTGGCCCATTTTCAGTGCCAAACTGCGTGCAAGAACTTCCAATGTTCCTGGCAAATTTTAAATCCATGGCTTCATTTTTGCGAGAAGGAGAATGTTTGCAATAGGCATTATACAAACGGATAGACGGACATGCTTATATCGATTCAGAATTTGATGCTAATCAAGAACTCTTTGTGACGTCTCTGAAACTTTCTTTTGGGCGTTGCAAACGTTTTGACGAAATGAATACACTCCACATTCGTCGGTGATGGGTATAAAAACAAATAAATATTCAGCTTGGACCGAATCATTTGCTATTTATTTTCCCTGATTACCTTTCAATTTTAATTAATATGTGTATTTAAAATGTGTTTTCGCAAAAACTGCTTAAAAAGCAACTCAGGAAGGGGAAAATGTATCGCTTTTCGTTTGAAACCTGCTCATCCAGTTATACTAGATTTATGTAATGCTACGTATGTGCTACGAGATATTCTTGATTAACTTCTTCCTATTCCGATTCAGGCTCACCTCTCTGTTTGTTCCTCTGTTGATATTATGGTTGAAACGTCGACTCTAACCAAAGCTTTGCTCTTAACTTCTCTGCTGTTAACTTGAAAACTCAATTAATAAAAGCTTGGACTTTTTCACCTTTGTTTTTAAAGAAATTAGAGTCTTAAAATATGGTCTTCCATTAAGACTGAGATTCATGAAGGGTGATATTTTTTATACCTTACGATGAGGGGCATATTCATTACGTCAAAAGGGCCAGAGGGACGCATCAGAGATCTCACACAGAATATACGTATTCTTGATCACCTTCAAATCCTAAATCAATTATATCATATCCGTCTCTCTATGTGTCTGTCCGTCTGTATAGCCTTATTGTTAACATTCTCCTGGTCGCAAAAATCAAGCTGTCGACTTCAAATTTGGTGGAAGCATTGAAAATTCTTGCACGCAGTGTGGTATTGAAAATGGGCCACATCGGTCGATGGACAGGCCAACAGCACCACGTAAGCTAATAATACTTTTGTTTTTTAAAAGGAAGAAAAAATTGGTGCTTTATTGCTTATTATTTATCAACTACGGTAGTTAAATACACAAATACAAAATTTGTGCGATGCTGCAGTACCTGTATGAAAGCGGGAGAAATTGACCTCGCCCACTTAATATTATAGTGTATCAAAATTTACTTCCTTTTTCACTGCCTTTACAACGCACCGAAGCAAGCTTCAAAACCCTCATGAAGTATATAAATTCTTGATCTGTTCAAAATTCGCGATGCACGTAAGCATGTCCCTTTGTCTATCTGTCCATCTGCCTAATTGTGTAGTATCGTTGGTAAGCAATGTCCCGTTTGCAAAAATAAAGACATCGCCTATAAATTTGCAAAAGTAAGTGAAAATGACTAAAACCGGTCAAAAGACCCGCCTACGGCGCCCACATGCCTGTGAAACAACAACTGTGAATACTGTTACTTTCCGTGTTTTTTGGTTGTTACTCAGAGCGTACAACACATAGCGTATTCGGAAAATAGAAAAAATCAACCACGCCCATCGAATGTTATAAAATTTGAGAATTTAGTTCTTTTCGTTTGTTTTTTTCATTCTTTTTTAGAACAACGGTGATGGATGTAAACGGTTCCGTCACGACCGAATATAGTTTTCTTGCTTGTTTCTTCATCCATTGCCAAGCTTTAAATGGATTTGCAATAAATTTCTGAAAAATTATTATGAAATTTATAAAATTTTAAAAATTTCTTTATAAAACAACAATTTTTTTGACAAAACATAAATCAATGACTGATGTCCGTATAAAAAGCCAGTGCTAAGTTAATTATGTGACAAACTGTTTGTAGTATTTGACGCACCTTTAAGTCTTGCACTGAATTAAATAAATTTTTTTAAAGCGACAAAAAATGAGACAGATTGACAGTGACACAAACATTACACAAAGGCGTTGTAGTATATATATGTATATGTATATATATATATATATATATATATATATAAAAAAAAAAAAAAAAAAATTGAACATTATTTTGACTGACTTAGTGAATACCAAACATATCAAAATCCTAATGAATTTGGAATATTTGGTGACCATTTTTGGTGACAACAACTGAATGTTTAAGTCATTTGAAAATTGCTTTTTGTTTTTTTTTTTTTTTCTCTCTCTCTCTCCCTCTCTCTCTTTCTCTCTCACGCTCCTTCTTTAAGCATTGGCTTGACACAATTTAGTGACTTTGAGGCTTCAGTGGCAACTGCCAACTGGTTGTGTGTGTTTTTTTGTTAACCATATACGTTAACATTCATGGACTATAAAAACTGTTATCCTCACATAATTTAAACGATTTTTTTCAAATTCATTTTTCATGATTTCTGCTGTATACGCGTTGATTTATGTATTTGTTTATCTTCTTTCTGTAGATTTGTTTTTGTTTTCATTTTTGTATTTTCTTGTGTTACTATCCTAAAGTCGACTAGATTTAGTTTAAACAGATGTTTATTGGACCAAGACAGGCGGTCAAGTCTGAATTTGTGTTTGGCTGGACAAGAGGACCGCACCTAAAAATTTGTAAACACTTATGCTATGCTGTATACCGTATAATAATATAGTGTTACTATATGAATGCTAGTCGCGTCTTATAGTCTAATCTTGACACAACTCCAAAATGTTGACCAGAAATGCACAAAACAAAAAAAAAAAGAAAAATGAAAAACAAAATTATTATAAGCTGACTTTAGTCAACTGGTAAACGGTATTCCATAAAAAAACTACAACTGCAATGACTTGAACAACAAATTTTATATGCGTTACATGAATGTGAGAGTGTGCGTTTGGGTATGTTATATATGCTTACAATGTATCATAGTCGGTACTTTGCAACGAATTTTGAATACTTACTGTAGCGCCAATCCAAAATAAATATTTACAAAAGATTCCAGTGCTACACTCATAAGCGATGGAAGAAATATTATTTCGAATTTTTGACCATCTGGACAGTGTGTGGCATTTTTCAATTATAATGTTATCACATAAATAGGTGAGTGACTTAAAAGGCTTTTTATTTTTTTTTTTCCAAAGCCTTACACTGATGATATTTCCCAAGACTTATTTACGATTGTTCCCATCCATTTTTTCTAATGAGCAACTCTTTAAATGCAGATTAATTATTTTTGTGAATTTTGGAATCAAAGATGAGCGAATCTAATAAACACCGTGGATGGTCTGCTAAATTCACCGTGTAACTCTTCCAGTTGCTCTATCACAAGAAAAGAGATTTTGCGAACATTCATTTTCCCCTTCAGTTTATTTTCATTTTTTTGCTTCGGAAATTGCTCGAAAAAAAAGAATCATATAAACGATCAGTTGAGAGTTCTCAAGGCACAGATTAAGTAAAGTTTAACACAATGTCGTAGGCATGATATCGAAATTAATATACAGCAGACAAACGGACAGACAAATGCACCGTGGTGGCCTTTCCGATAGTTGTTGTGTATCAGAACTTGATTGCATCAAATATCACATCCCCGAGTCTCTAGTCTCTAGTCTTATGCATATATCGTATCGCTGCATGTCCTTAAAAAAAATCTTGATCACTTCTTCGCTTGAAAAAGGCATCTATTGAGCAAATTGGTCTCTTATTTATCAATTAAAATAGTTTCCGTCATTTTCGACAACATTTTCGACAATATTTTCCGCGATATCATCGCGTCGAAAGAAGTTATATTGGTTTGGCAGCGATTCGCGCACCGATCCATTTTCGCACTTCTTCAACTT